>CADDXX010001035.1:0-80639 GCA_902810485.1 Alauda arvensis | reverse complement strand
GCCTTTCCTCAGGTGTTCGGGCTKTGGRTGACGAAGGGCAGAGACAAASGCACMAACAGGCGGCACCTGGTCCCTGCTAACACCCAATTACCGAGGCTGTTCCTGCAGGGACGCTCAAAGCATGGGGGGCTGCAGGGCAGGAGCCTCACCTGGAGACACMAATCCCTCCCGGTGTGCCAGCCACAGAAACGCTGCAGGCACCAGCACAGCCCCAAAGGGCTGGGGGAGCTCGGAGCAGAGGCGATTTTGTAAATGCAGCCAAGGGGAGCGCGCTGTGTGACAGCACCCATCGTGTGACAGCACCCACTGTGTGACAGCACCCATCGTGTGACAGCACCCACTGTGTGACAGCCACCGAGGGGAGCACAGAGCTGCCACCCCCACACCAGGGACAATGGCAGCCTCGGTTCGGGTTTAATTTCAGCAGTTCTGGGTTTAATTTCAGCAGTTCTGGGTTTAATTTCAGCAGTTCTGGGTTTAATTTCAGCAGTTCTGGGTTTAAGTTCAGCATTCCGCTGGGGCAGACACTCGGGAGGAAAAGGGCAGGTGGTGAAAGGGGAGGAGGAGGAGGAGGAGGAATTCTCAGCCTCTCTGATCTCCCTGAACGATTCGCCTCTGCTCAGGATGCAGGAAAAGGGGCTGATCCCAGCCCTGCATCCCTGAGCTCCTGCACAGCCCAGGGAAGAGCCCCGGGCCCCCGGGGGACACGGGAAACACAAATGCACATGAAAATTCACAATTTGAGAGGCACAGAACGTGATGATACAGGTGAGGGGGAGAGCAGAACTACACACGGCTTATTTAGAGATCTTGTAAAAACAGGGAAACAACTTGTACCAGAACAGAGAGAGTGGAACTTGCTGGGTAGAACAATTAACAGAATWCACGGGAATTCAGCTGCTACGTGAAGGCCATGAGATAAAATGTATCCTGTGAAAACTCAGCAAAGTGGGACTTGGATATTGTGAGGATCCGATAAATCAGAACCAGTGCATAGAGAAACCAGCAGGAACCAGGCTCAATAAACAGCAGGACAGGACAGGACAGACTGACCTGCACCCCTCCTGCTGTCCATCCTGTCCATCCTCCTTGTCCACCGTGCTGCCCACCCAGCCCCTCCTCACCCCACTGCAATCCCCTGACAGCTTTACTTGCAAATTCCCTCTCGGCACAGCTCATGCTAAGAACCTCAATAATTCCTGCAGATTCAGAAAGGGGATTTCCAACAAGCATTAGGAAAATTAAACTTCTCAAGAGCTGTCTCRATCTGACAAGCTGTTTCTGGCTCTTTAAAGTACAGTAAGTGAAAATATTCAGCAGGGGGAAGGGGAAGCTGTAGTAAGCAAATGAATTAGAGTCAGAAACGGGGCCAGGTGAGTCTGGATGCACCTGAGGCACCCATAGGTGTGAGCACATCCACAGAAACACAGAAACATGAATTGTGGAAGGTCTCCTGCTGCCTTGGAATAGAAAATCACCGTGTCCCTCCCTCAGCCTCCAGCCCAAGCCACAGCAGCTGATAACACCGATGGGTGTGAGAGGAGATGGGTGCTTTGCATTCCACCCCCCTGGGCAGCTCCAGGTGAATCCAGCACCTCCCCACCCTGCAGAGGCTGTTTATGGCCCGGGTCACTGCAGGGGAGGCTGAGAAGCTCAGCCAGGCTTTGAGATGTAAGGGTGTGACTCTGAAGGAGGAGATGATGTTATTTTCTTTAGGAGCAGAGTGGCAAAATTCAGCTGTCTGCAAGTTTTYCAGTAGTCTGGCCTGGCAGTCTTGCTCTAAAACCTGGAAATTCCTCCTGCTTTGAGTGATGGTGCTCAGCTTGTCTGTCTGTCTGTCCTCCCTCCTGGCAGCAATCCCAAATCCATCACACTGGGATCAGAGCCCCCCCTGCAATCAGAGCCCCTCCTCAAGGTGCAGTGGGAGTGGGGGACACCAGCTCTGCACAAGGTGAGGGGACAGAACAATCACAAGAGATGAATAAAATCCTGTGCCTCTTCAGGGGCTGGGGCAAYTGTGCAAGGACTGTGCAGTGCCCTGAAAACAAACCCTTCTGAGCTTGCAGCCTGCCAAAAATGCCTCTCCAGCTGCATGGATTGGTCCTGCAAAAGACAATTACTGAGTGCTGAATTAAAGTCAGGGCTGTGTGCAGAGCCTGGTACAGAGCAGGACCTGATCAATACACAGGGTTTTTCACTATTGCAAAATCCTTTGCAGGCTGATAGCACTTATTTAAGGGAGAAGCACAGGAGGGACTGATTTGACCTTGGCATCCTCAGGGAATGCCAAATGCTAAGAGCARAGCTATTGATTGGGCCTGAGAGAGGGGGCTGATGGAAGAAAGCTGTAAAAAGTTATTAATGGCAAAGAGGAGCAGAGTCATTGAGGGGTTTGGCTTGATGACAAGGGGATGGGAAATGTGTGTCCACAGTCATCAGACAGRGGATTTGCTGAAGGGAGGGAGGCAGGAGGTGGAACTGCCCAGGTGGGTGAGTTCCCCATGGACACAGATCATCCTGGGCTGGGCTCAGGCAGAGCTCAGGGACAGGGCAGGACAGTCCCAGTCCCCTCTCTGCTGGCCTTGTTCCTGCTCTGCCCCTCTGCACTGAGCTCAGGAGAACACTGAAATGGGACTGAGCCATCTCTGCAGCCCCGTGTTAGCAGGGCTGAGTCATGAAGCTCCTTGCATTGGTTTTTATGTCATTAGTGCAGTCACTGRGTGTAGGAAGCTCTAATTTAATTACTGAGGAACACAGGCCTGAACATGAACAAGCACAGACCCTGTGAGACTTCAAAGCTGCAGTGTTCTGGTGCTGGGGACACCCATGGCACAGAGAGAGCTGGAGCACAGCCAGGACAGCCCAGAGCTGAGGGATTCAGGCACACAGAGCTCAGGGGATTCAGGCACACAGAGCTGGTACCTACCATGGACCAGGGCAGAAGCAGGGGCTGTGGCTCTGCAGGAGCCCCCATGAGCACCAGAGCAGCAAGGAGGCAGTGAGGGCTGGTGCAGACAGGGACAGCCTGTCCCTGCAGCCTGCCTGGAGCAGATGTGGCAGGACCTGTCACAGCCCCCTTCCCACAGTGCTGGGGMTCTCCTAATGAGCACTGGCAGCACACACAAACACAGCAGCACTGCTGCTGCTCYAGCCATTAATATTACATTTGTGGGCTGCTTCACTGGCTGCTCCTCACGCAGCTGGAGCWGGGAGCCTGCATAATGAAGGGTTTGTTGACAGAGGTCTTCATCTCACATCAGCAAGGAGGCAGAAAATGATCCTGTTCCAGGCACCCCTGCTTGACTCAGGTAACCTTGGCCCTGCTGATGCTCCTGAGTTTGGACGGGCCCAGGTGCCCTGCTCTTCTCAGGCCATTAATGCTGCCACTTTTGAGCTTCACCAGTTCAGGCTTTCCCCAGAAGCAAAGAGCACATCCCTGATTTCACAGGAATCATTATTTCTGCAGGAGGGAGGAGATGGGTGTTGGGAGCCAAACTCCCCTTCAGAAAGGTGCAAGGGCATGAGCAGGGCCCACCTGGGAGCTGTCAARCAGAACTGAACTGTCTGAACACAAATTCTGTCTGCTCAGCACTCTGCAGGTGATTCCCTGACCTGGAGCTCTCCTGTCCCCAGGGGACAGCTCAGGCTGCAGCCWGGCAGGGCAGGGATGGTTGTACCCTGTACCTGTCCTGCAGGACTCACCTGTGCTCCCCTGAGAGCTCCCTCAGCCTCTGGGCAGGGCTGGAGCAGCACAGCTCTGGCTCCTGCTGGCATTTGGAGGCATTTGGTGGCAGCAGGAGATGTGTGGCTGCAGTGCTGCCATGCAGGGAAAGGCTCTGGTGCCACAATAAACACGTAGCAATGTGTGACACAGTGCCTGGGCTTTCAGCACTAAATAAATCCRTCTCTGGGAGTTTTTTTTAAACGCTGGAGGCAGTTTCTGAATGCACCATTTGGCAGTGATAGCTCCTTCCCTGAGCTAATTCCTCTGCTGGACTCTGATCAATACCGAGCGATGCAGGGGCTCTCCCTGTTCAGTGGCTGTCCCTCCCTGCTCAGTGTCTGTCCCTGCTCAGTGTCCCTCCCTGCCCAGTTCTGTCCCTCCCTGCTCGGTGACTGTCCCTGCTCCGTGGCTCTCCCTGCTCGGTGACTGACCCTCCCTCCCTGCTCGGTGTCTGTCCCTGTTCAGTGGCTGACCCTCCCTGCTCGGTGACTCCGGGGTGCTCCTTTCATCCACATCCCGTTCATTGTGGACACGAGGTGTGAAAGGAGCTTCCAGAGCTCCTTGGTGCAGGCTGCACACGCATTTCATACCCCTCCTGCTTTTCCAAGTCACCTCCAGAGAAGTCTTGTTTCAAACCAATTATTTCGCTCAGCCTTTGAGCTCACTCTGTACTAATGCAGCTGGCTCTAAACCACCAGATACTTAAGAGTGCTAAAGGGGAAGCTTTTAAAATGAATGAAGAGAGTAAAGAACCAGCTTACCTGATTTATAGGACCATGCAGTTTCTACTCCTGAWTGTATTCATGCATAAAGTCTCTACAAAGAACCAAACTGTATCAGATAAATTTTCTTTTTTTAAAAACATGCCTCAATCAGTCTGCTCACGGGGAAAGAGCCTCAAACATGAAAATAAGAGGCAACTGCAAAGAAGAGAGCAATAAAGGAATTAATAACTCTCCCAGGAGAGTCAGCAGGGCTCTTTATCAGGTTCAGAGATTGCCAGTGGGAGCCACAGCTGCAGAACATTTTGTGCAGACAGCATCTGAGCAGCAGCCCTGCCCCAGTGATGGGAATGGCACTGAGGCCCCAGTGATGGGAATGGCACTGAGGCCCCAGCTCTGCCAGCTGGGATCTCCACTGACTGCCTGCAACACCCAATTCCTGCCCTGGGATGCTCCAAGGTGCTGAGGGTTTGCTGGGAAATGTGGGCCCTGTGCACTCTGCCCTGCCTGCCTCCCTGCACACAGCACTGGGGATGTGCCCAAAGCACCCAACCCAGCCCCAGAGCTGGGCTGGAGCACGGCTGGAGCTGCGGGGAGCCTGCCACGCCCTGCTCTGCTGCAGCACCAGGGCTGCTTCCCTCACCTCAGAGCTGCTTCCCTCACCTCAGAGCTGCTTCCCTCACCTGGGAGCTCAGCCAGAGCTTGTCTGGGTCCTGCACTGTGCTGTCCTCACTGCTGCAGCTCCTCCTGCACTGTGCTGTCACTGCTGTCACTGCTGTCAATGCTGCAGCTCCTCCTGCACTGTTCTGTCACTGCTGGCACTGCTGTCACTGCTGTCATCTCCTCCTGCACTGGACCATCCAAGCCTTGAGCAGAGGTGCTGGAAGAAAGCAAAGCCCATCTGATCTCTGTGCACATTTGCTCCATTCACCTTCCTGCCCTCCCCAAACTGCCTTGGGAGCTGTTCAGCCAAATGTGGCTCTGCCCAAGAGAAGGAAAGCAGAGCCCCAACCCAGAAACTCACATGTGGGCTTTCAGGCCACAAATAAAGCCTGTGCATTTATTTGTAAATAGTTCAAATCCTGGCAGGGTGACTTGGTGCACACACATCTGTAGCATAACACGCTGCTGGTGCTGGATGCTCTCCCCCAGCACTGCACAGTGCACAGTTCTGTGAGGAGATTGTGCCATGAGCCTCCCTGGATCCACCACAGGACACATCCCTGCACTGCTGCCAGGCTCTCTCAGGGRAAATGTTCTGGCAGTGAAAGGAAAGAGGCGTTCAGAGTAGGGAAAAAAAAGATGAAGCCACTAAAATGCAAATTTTATTCACAGTTGGCATGTTTATAAATATATATATTACATTCTTACAATCTACAGTACATTCTAAATATAGAGGGATTCAATCTAAGTGTTTGTGGGAGGGCGGGTGTGTATTAAACTGAGCAACCCAGATTCAACCATGGAAGACTTAACAAAAAGGGGGCAAGGACTCACTCCAGAAAATAAAGGGGAACTGGAAATSTTTTTATAAATCAAATCCATTACCTGGATTCTGTCAGTGCTTTGGCACTTTGCCACTGGCCAGTGGAGGCTGTGCTGGAGCTCACAAGAACTGTCCTGCTCTGAGGGCTGGGGAGGGTGATCACTGATCCTGCTGTGGGGACATCCTTGTCACAGGAAAGCAGGAGACAATCACCACCCCTGGCACAAACCCCAAACCCTGGGATCTGCTGGGTTTGGCTGGGCTGGGCTCCAGGGGGAAGGGGCACCTCTGCCCTGGGACCTCCCAGGGCCAGGGAAAGGGGAAAAGGGAAAAGGGAAAAGGAAAGGGGAAAGGGGAAAGGGAAAGGGGAAAGGGGAAAGGGACCACAGCTTCCAAGGCTGACTGATCTGGGAAGATCAGTCCCTCAGGATTCCAGATAGGGAGCTCCAGGGAAAGGGCTGGGAATACAAATTTAAAACAGGATAATTAAATAAAGTGGCCTTTTAAAAATAGCTCATTGTCTCAAACTTTCCAAAACAGACCTTCCTTAATATGAGTGATATTCTGAGTATAGATTATATCTTCTCCTATTTTACAAATTAAGAAATACCAAAAATTGGCTGGCAAAGTTTGTTACCTTGGCATCTACTTAAAAAGAGAGTTTCAGTTTGAGCTGTGTCTGTGTATCCWCTGTCAGTGCTTGGGAGGCAGAYGTGCTGCTTTGGGAACAGCCCAGCRGTGCCTTTATCCCCTCCAGGCTCTTTGGGAACTCCTCAGCTCTGGGAGCTGCTGCTGCTCACTGCTGGTTCCTGTCAGCTGTGGATTCCTGGCTGGATATTCTCTGCACGTGGCTCAAAGGACATGCTCCCCTCATGGATCTATTTAYTCACAGACCAATCTTTTGCTTTTACCCAAAGCTGGCAATATGGAACAGTAGAGCCTGTGAGCTTTGCAATATCCAAACTGCACTGGAGTTTGTTATATTTATTGATTTCCTGGGAAAACACAGAGAATGAGACCCTCTTCTTTTTCTAAGGTTTTTTTTTTTCATGTTACTGTGTATCAAAAACCCACACACATCTCTCACTTCCATCTCTGAGCACAGAGAAGACTTGAATTTTRAGAGCTGTCCAGGATCTCTGCTCTCCCAGCTGCTTTTGGGTGGCTTCTTGGGGCTCCATTGAGTTATCATCCACCAGCTGATTCTTGGTTAGAATACAACATTTTGCCCCACTACCCAAAATTAAAGGCAGAAGGTGAGTGAAAAACAAACAAAGGAACAAACCAAAGCAAAAAGGTCTCTTGTGTCTCACTATGCATTCTCGTGTAACCTCTCCATGTAGTTTTTCAGTTCCTTGCACTCCCCCAGGTCCATGTCCTGGCACACCCATTTGATGTCATCCTCGTTACTCATCAAGATGGAGTTGACAGTGGGACACCCATCATCAGAGGAGATGGTGGTGAAGGTGGTGAATTTAACCCGTTTCCTCTTGGAGGTAGGAGAGGTGGCTGGCTCACTCTTCTGCTCCTTCCCCTCACTGAACGTGGGCTCAGGAGCCCTGAAGGAYTGTCCATTGATGTTTTTGGTGGCAGTTGTGCTGAGGAGGTACTTGCTCTCCTCATAGTCCACTGCCCTGTCGATGGCAGTGATCTGCTCATCCTGCTGGGATGAGAAGTTGATGTGGTTCTCCAGCAGCTCTGTCCTGTTGCTCAGCCCCACCCAGTCGTGGGAGTGGCTCATGCCCTCCTGCTCCTCGAAGGGCACCTGCTTGTTCCTGTACTTGAGCGCGAAGGTGACGCAGTTGATGAGGAACACGAGGATGGCCAGGCAGAAGACGCCCAGCAGGGCGTACATGCCGATCTCCAGGTCRCTGAGGCCCCTGGGGGACTGCAGCAGGTCGGTGTCCTCTGCGTCCCCGCCGTCCCTGGGCAGGTCCACCTGGGCTGGGAAGCTGGTGAAGTCCAGGGGCAGGTTCTGGCTGTCATCCTCCAGGAGGCTCTCCCTGTCCTCCTTCCTGCTCAGGACAGAYCTGTGTGTGGTGGTGGCCCTGCCCTGCTCACTGCCCATGGAGGAGCTGTAGTAGTGCCCGTCCCTGTCCTGCCAGGGTCTGTGGCTCTCCAGCTGGACACCAGCACCCCTGTGCTTGCTGTCACTGATGTTGGGGYTGCCATCGCCCTGCCCAAACTTGACTTTAATGCTGCCACTGCCCACGGCCAGGATGCTCTTCCTTTTGGATTTCTGGCAGGATTCAGTGATGACCATCTCCACCCTCACCAGGGCGCCCTGGCCCTCGGTCTCAGCTGTGATCACAGGCCACTTGAACCTGGGGTCCTGCTGGATGGACACCACCTTCTCATCCAGAGACGTGGCTGACAGGGAGAAGTCTTTGGAGTCATAAATGTCCAGGGGCATGACAGAGCCATCACTGAACTGGATCCAGCAGCTGATGGCTGCTTCCTGTGAAGGGTAAAACAAACACTCAGAGTGACCACGGAGGGAGATGTGCTCTGCTCTGCTCTGTTCCCTCCTCCTCACAAAACCCATACCCCATTAGTGACCAGAACAGAAATAAATGGGGACAGCAGTGACATTAACATCTTGCCAAGATGTGAAGAGAAATRCCAGTCTAAAACACTCACTGATAATAAGATTTGTTTCCTCAAAGGTGYTTAAAGGAGCCGTGTCCCCTGGGCTCTGCAGAATCCACTCCAGCACCAGAATAAATTGCATGTCAGGAATCATTACCAGTGACTGAGATAATTTACTTTTGTATATTCAAATTAAAAAAAAATCCAACATCATTTCTAAACTGCTCAAAATACAAAGTCTCCTCTCATTACACAAAGCCCATGTTAAAGAGCCAATACAGCAAACAGCTCCACACTTGGCTCCACACCTTCACTCCTCGGGTTCTGTCTCACAAATTAAATTAGCAGATTGTAGAAGCACAGGAAACCAATCAGCTGCTTCTTTAGGAAATGGCCAGGGTAATTTTTAYACTTGTTAGCAATTAAAAGCAAGACAATAATAAAGTTTAATCTCGTGTCACAGCAATGCAGATTGTGTACTCCAGTGTGTGTGGAGGCTTTCACTGAGTGCCAATGAATCTCACCTGGCTGCTAATTCCATGTCTAATGCTGCAGCTTTCCTGGGATCTTTGACTTTTGCCTTCTAAACTGAAACACTTCAAAGTAATTTTAAATTTCAGAAAACRTGTGCTGACCCTTTTCTGAAAATCAGATCCTCTAAGGACTCTCAAGTGGCCACTGAAAATTGTTGTTTGTATTCCTACACTGATCACTGATAGACAAAATTCAGGTTGCTCTGCTGGAATCTCTTGCCCTGGTTGGGATATGTGACTGCAGAATCCCCCCAGGCAGAGCTGGCTCCATCAGTGCATTCTGAAATGAGCCTTTGTCTGGTCAGGGTTGGGATCACCTTGCTGAGAGTCTGCCAGACAGACAGACAGACAGCCAGACAGACAGACAGATAGCAAACAAATCAACCTGTGCAAACTGGGAACACCAGAGTCCTGCTTCTTTAAAGGAGCAGTTTTCCATACAGACAGTATTTGCATTCTAACTGCACACATGTACAGAGTGTGAACACATGGGATTATCCTTTAAACTGTCCATAGCACAGAGCCATCCACCTGCTCAGAGCACAGAGAACAAGCTCCCAGATTTTTGGGATTGTATGGTGAGAATCTCCTGGCCTGATTCTGAAATCCTCAGAGCCACAGAGCTGCCCCTRCTTCAATGGGAGATTTCTTCCTGTCCCTATTTCAGGACAGAGCCCTAAGACTTTGCTGACACTGTCACAAATCCCAGCTTTGTGTTTATTAATCTTTGCATGTTTCTTGAAGGCTGCATAGAATTTGTGTCATCAGCTCCCATCCTCCCACTGTGCTGCTTAAACCTGCATAATCATTCAGGAATTCTGCATTGCTTACAGGGACTGTGCCCTGAGAACCCTGTCCTGRGCAGTGAGGGGACTGTGCTGCATTTCCAGCCCTGCAGGGAGGGCAGACATTTCCCTCCTGCTTCAGAGGGGATCCAGGGCTGCCCTGTGCAGGCTCTGGGAGCTGCAGTGCCAGAGCWGGGCACACACRGGGCTGGGGCTGCTGCTGCCTCAGGGATGAGCTCAGTGCCTCCCTTCAGCCTGCCTGGCAGCCACTCCTGACTCCTGGAACACCACGGGAGCCTGGCTTTTATCACCCCATCAAGACAGCAGCTCTGCATCATCCCTCATCCTGCATCCCAAGGAAAAGACCCCAGGATGARTTAAAGCACCTCAGCAGTTGGCCAGACTTCAAATGTGCACGATCATTTACCTTTAAAGCTCAGAACATGCTTAAGAGTCAAGAGCCCAGTGCATCCTTGGTGARAGTCCCAGACTGATGGATTTGGTTTGGGAAAAAAAGTTTAAATTTCAAATGTGTGCAGAAGCACAAGGACAAACASCAGGGACTGATGAGGACATGGCCAAGTCCAAAAGCCCTTGGTAACTGCTGGGTCCCTAATAAAGGAGCTAAGAGTAATAAGGGGAAAAAATGGTTTATGAAATCATGAATCAGGAAATGAGTCAGTGATGCTGATTCACATTCTGGTAATGAATCAGAATGAAAAGGATGTTCCCTGACTCCTCAAAGTGCTCACAGGAAGGGACTGAAGGAGGCAGAGTTTGGCACAACACGAGACACTTTTTCCTGGAAAGGTGGAATTAAGGGGTGATTTGGAATAAAGGTGGAATTAAGGGCTGATTTGGAATAAAGGTGGAATTAAGGGGCTGATTTGGAATAAAGGTGGAATTAAGGGGCTGATTTGGAATAAAGGTGGAATTAAGGGGCTGATTTGGATAGCTGTGGAGGGAGGCTGACCATGGCAGGATGTGCTGGGATCTGGTGGGTGTGGATGGGACAGAAAGGGCTCCTCTGTGTGTGTGCAAGGGCACTGCTGGTGCTCAATCCTGGCACACCCCTGTTATTTATGGGATCAGCCACGGCAGGAGGGGTGTCTGGGGCTGGTAGAACACAGTGCCCTCTTTGGGAAATCTTTGTATTTCTGTGTGGGAGCCTTGGTGGCCTTCAGGAGAGTCCCACTAACAGAATGTTCCATCAGCACACTGCCAGTAAAACCTGGAATGGCAGAGGCAGGCACTGAGAGCAGCTCCTCCCAGCAGTACCTGTTTTGGGGACTGGAGCAGCTCCTGTGCCACTGCAGTAGCAAAGATGGCCCTGTTGCTGCCYGGGCTGAGCTGCAGGGACAGGGACAGCCCTGTCACCAGCTGCACTCCCAGGTCAGTGATTGTCACCTTCTCATCCAGGACTGTCACTGTCTTCTCAGCCAGGATGGCATCAGAGAGGGGGGACAGGATCTGCAAAGGAAGGCAGAGGTCAGCAACAGCCATTTTGTACAGCAGCAGGTGAAACAAGCACCCTGAATTAATGCAGCACATCAGGGATGCTTATGCTAATGGGAAGGATTTCTCACAGCAGACACTAATAAAGGATGATTTAAAAGGGCTTCTCACATTTTGTAACTCTCCTGCAGTAACAGGGGCTTGGAACACCTTTTACCTCTGCAGCTGTAACCAGCTGTGCCAGCCCCCTCTGCAGTGTGCCAAGCACATCTGCTGCAGATGTGCTGACTGTCTGCAAATGGAATAACCACATCTGCCTCCCATGCAGTAACTAGCTGTAAATGCAATCTTCATGGGAAATTGAAGTATTTGATTAATCCTCCTGTTYTGAGGTAGCACAAATACAATGCAGTCTGTGGATTTATACAAAATCCACTGCATAAATGGTATTTATTCCTATCCTGTGCAAAGGCAGGGTAATGTATTGCTACAATAACCTCCCATGGTACTGAATGCACAATTGACAGAGAGAATTTGTTTTGGTTAGGAAAACACACACAGAGGTCAGTGCAGTGATACATGGCATCCAAGATGCTCATTAGCAAGCAACTGCAATTTAATGATCCATACAGGGTACAGAGCATTTCTGAAGCAGTTGGTAAGAGGTATTCTTTAAATAAAACTTGCTCTCAGCTTTTTACCCTTGGATTTTTCTTTCCACAGTTTTCTGTGCTCTGGTTGGAGCACTGTAAGTTCAGAGCTTTAGAAAGGCATTCAGAAAACCTTTGCAGATTYTGCAGAAAGCCAAAAATCTCAAATGCCATTTCTCCAGCCTTGACAACCTCATTATCAACAGGTATGGTGGTTATTTTCTGCTTTGAGAGTTTGGGAGGATAAGCATGTTTGGAGAGAGGTTTTCTCCCTGTTCTAGTGTTTGCTAACATGTTTTGTACTTCAGTATCACTGCAATAATCTCTCTCCCCATCTCCTTTTCTTTTCTTTTAATTAATATTCCAGTCTCACTTCCTCAAGCAGCACTGGTTAATTTTCCCTTCACCCTTTGCTCAGTCAGGGCAGGCTGGGAGCAGCCTGAGCAGCTCCAGCAGCTGCCTGCCTTGTGATAACCCCACTGCTGGCTCCAGCTTCAAAAGCAGCCACAGATAAAATAATGAGAAAAAGCCTCCCAACATCCAGGCAGGATTAAATCAACTAAAACTGTGGTATACCACACTTTGGGGCACCAGATAAGGGGAGAAACCCATCTCCTCCATGTCTTCTACTTCTTGCTTCAGTTCTGTTCCATTCAGGAGCTCCTGGCTCCAGGTTTTGTGGTTAATGCCATTCCCAGGGAGCTGAGTCAAGGGAGGAACAGCGAGCAGAGATTTTCTTACCTGGATTGTGGTCATGCCCAGCTCCAGCCCSACCAGGACCTGTCCCTCCTGCAGCCTGGCAATCCTGGGCTCCTCCACCTGCATGAAGTCCCAGACCAGGTGTGTGATGTCCAGCTGCCAGTCAGAGCCCAGCAGGTACCTGAGCTGTGTGCCAGGCTCGGGGGGCTCAGCCACAAACTGTGTGAGCACCCTGACCATGGCGTGCTGGTACTGCAGGGTGCAGCCCCTGCCCCTGCGCTCCTCCTCGTCCTCCTCCTCGCTGTCCCTGGCTGGCCTGGAGGGCAAAAACAGGCAAATTCAGCTGTGCTGCCAGAGCTGCCCCTGCACAGCTGCTGCTGCTGCTGGCCTCTCTGCAGAACCACACCTCCTTCAGGTGCTCCCACTTCCATCCCATCTCCCGTGTTCAGGACTCAAAACCAGCTTGAGATCCCCAGCTGCCCTCCCAGCTCTGCCACCACACTGCTCCCCAAGGAGCTCCCACTGTTTTCCATGGCAAGTCCTTGCTTTTGGGACCTTCACACTTCTTTTCTTTCTGGATCTTCCCATCAACATCTTTGTGTTGCCATGGAAATCTCCTCTGCACCTGCACACACATCCCTGTCTGTACAGTACAATTTGAGATCACATCTCCACCCAAAWGTCTTTGCTTTGATGCTGAGAGAAACCTTCAATCAAAGCCTTCCTTTGCAGGTGGGAATCCCAACACCAGCTTTATCAATTTGTTCTCAGTAACCCTGACAGCAGGTGCAGACAGTTCTGAGCTGCTCCATCCACCCCCTGTCCCACAGGCACTGACTGGGTGTGGCAGCTGTGTCCTGGCTTTGGGACACTGCTCAGTGCCACCACAGCAAACAGGAATGTGCTAACTGTGACCATGGCACGGAGCCAKGAGCTGCCAGGACCTGGGGACTGAGCAGCCCTGCCAGAGCTGCTCCTGGCTGATGGCTCCTGGCTGCCTGATCCTGCCCACCCTGACCAGTTAGCTCTTCCCACCCCAGCCATTAGTGCCACMAAAGGACACTGATTTCCCATCTGGGTTCATGCAGGCTGCAGCTCCCATCTCCCTCAGGAGTCCAGTGCAGGAGCCTATGGAATAAATGTCTGGTGACCTTCAGAGTGACAGCACACCTGCACTAAGGCCAGGTGAGCATGTAGCGCTCCACAGGCCCTGACAGGTCCCTGGCAGGGCAGAGCCCAGAATGAACATCCCCTAAAGAAACCCACCTCTTATTGGAGATGATGGGGACTCTCCAGCCCTTGATCTGATTGAGCTCWGTGTCAGAGACCTCGATCTGCAGCGGGAGGCGAGGAGCCCACACTGTCATTTCTAAAGGGGCACTCAGATGCTGGTAAGTAAAATTCACTCTGACATTCACTTTGCCTTTCATTTCCTTCCCGTTGACAAAGACATAGTCACATCTGTCAGAAACCTGGAAATAAAAAAGAGTTGGAAAAAAAAAAAATTAATGAGTCTCTTCACTAATTATAAAGTTCACCACATGCTGGTAAGTGAGTGGGAGGAGGAGAAGGGATCTAGGTTTAAACTAGCTCCAGGGTCAGAGGACAAGCAGGGATAACATGAAAGGTGCCTGGTGTGCCCTTAACAGCCTGTGTAATTCAGCATGGTTTTAGCAGGCTGSTTTTTCCTGCTGTAAACAGTTCTAGGATAATCTAAAAATAAGCTTTTGTTGGTCCTTAATTCCCTCTCCAACAGAAGGAGAGACCCAGGATTATGGCAGGGAGAGAAGRTTCCTCTGCTCAGCCCCCCAGCCCTGCTGCTCTCCCCAGGGACAGCCCAAGGAGCCCTGGGGAGGAGCAGGRACTGCCTCAGGAAGGACTGAGAAGGGCTGGAGCTCTCTGATCAACCCCAGAACAGCCAGAGCTCTGCAAGGCTCCTGTCACAGGCACCAGGAACCAAAACTCAGCCCAGGGAAGAGCTCACTGCTGCCCAGGGCTGTCCAAAGAGCTTCCCCCTGCTGCCAGCCCTGCACAGCCCTGCACCAGCAGCACAAGCCAGGGCTGTGTCACTTCATTTATCACCTGCAGCTCTGCACATCAATATTGCAGAGAGTTAGTAAATCTCACTCAAACACTTGAGCACTTGCTGCAAGGATCTAGGTGAGCTGACAGGACCTGTTCATTACACTTAGTTAAAATATAGGAGTAAATGTACACGTCAAATAATTTATTAACTACCACTTTACTGTGCTGATGATCTGAAGGAATGATCTATTAGAGCCCTGAACTCTTTTCACAATCCATTACCAGCCAGACCTGCTACTCCATTCCATCAGTGTATTTAATGTTTCTCACTCTGGAATGGATAGTCTCATCCTCATCTGAATTTAATGCCATTTTCTACTTTTCTGTTTAAATGCTGAATGAATTTAAATCATATTTAAATATCACCAGCTTTTGTAGGATAATTGGCATTCCTAATGTTATTATCTTTAAACAAAACAACCCCCTCACAGACAGATCCATGGCAAATGCATTTCCATCCTGGCTTGTCTGAGCCCAGGTAACACCTTTGGATGGATTTTGCTGCTATTTTTATTGGTCCATGAGCAGGTGAGGAGCAGTTCAGCCACAGGGGCTGGCACTCAGCACAGACTCTCCCAGGCCACAGAGGTCACTGCTGAATTGTGCTGGTTACAGACAGCAATCAGACTCTCAGATTTTAAATTMATTAATGCTCAAGCAATAACAAGAGAAAGAAAATTTGGCAGGCAAAGAGACCTCGATTCCAACTTTACCAGAGTTTGCTGCACAGAGTGAGTTAAAAAAAGAATCCATCCCTGAAAGACTACTGTATGAATGATTAAATAAATGCCACGACCTCGTGCCTTCAAGCTGATGATTTATAGAACAAACTGACGGCCAGGAAAGAGCTGAGGACRCTTGGGATCCCCGCCTGTGCCCGTTTCCCTGGCTGTGAGAGCAGCAGGCAGCAGCTCTGAGCTCACTGAGCTCCCAGGCAGCCCCTCAGTGCTGCAATGAATGAGCATCACTGTGCTGCTGCAGTTTGCATGCAGCCCCAACAGAGCCACACCAAACACTGGGCAGAGCACAGGACATTTCCATAAATCAGAACGGGTCAGCAGTGCACAGGCAGATCAGCCATGGCCCTGCTCCTGCAGACACAGCCCAGCCATCCATCTTCCAGCACAGGGGCTGCAACACCGAGGGGAGCAGCAAAATGCAGCTGCTCTGTCTCTTCTGAGGTTGTTTTTGGAGCTGTTCACTGAGAGCCTTGTGCAGGGAGCTTGCTGGGGCTCTGCAGGACATGGCCAGGCACTGGGATGTGCTYCCAGAGCACCAAAGCAGGGCAGCAAATGCACCGGGGGAGCCCTGCAGGTGTCCTGGGGCCAGGAGTGCCCCGGGGCTGTGCCCTGGGCCAGCACAGCTCCTGTGAGCAGTCAGGGATGGCACTGCAGGGCTGCAGCAGCCACTCCTGAAAGCATCAAACACTTCCTAAAATGCACCAGGAGCTACAGAGGCACTGGGGATCCAGAGGCACTGGGGAGAGGTGGGTGATTTGTGGGGAAAACCAATCTGTTTTCTTCCCAATTCCAGGGACTCCCTCCCACCTCCTATTTCCCCCTCTCCTGCCTTTGAGTTTTGCTGTCTCAGGAATGGCAACTCCAGTTTTCAGTGAAGGTGACAAGGGCTCAAGAGAGAAAGAGGAGATTTTCTTTCACTGCTAATGTACTGCTGGAATCCATCTCTGTGTTGTGGCCACTGTAATTCAGGGACATTATAATGCCATTAAACCCTTCAGGTGCTGTGCTCCCTTGCTGAAGCTTTTCTAGGCTTTGTGTCACTGGAGCTTTTCACACAACTGCACTGAGCTGRGCTCCATTAATTAAGGGAGACTGTACTTAAAGTTCACAAGATGCTCCAGAAATTCTCTCAGTACAAGGGGCTTCTTTCATCTCTTGAGGGACTGAGGTTTGAATGGCTTTTTTGGGCATGAACTTGGTAGGTTATAAAAGTGCTTGGGGTTTCTTTTGGCTCCTGCAGGTCTCCCTCTCTTTCTTCCACCAGTGAGCAGCTAGGACAGGTTCATCTGAGTCTCACACACTCTGATCCCTGAGTGTGGAGTGAGGGCAGGGCTGTGTCCCAGCACAGCACAGAGCATGAGTTACACTGATTTCCCAGTGTAGCACATCCACAGCCAGCACAGCTCTGGCACAGCCTGGCTGTGATTCACCCAGCACTGCAGCATGTGCAGAGTGGGGAATTCAGCACTGCACTGATCTCAAACCCCCAGTGCTGCTGGCAGCCAAGGGGACAGGCTGAAATCGCTGCTGCTTCCCACTGCAAATCCTTGCTGTGCCTAAGGAATCGCTGTSAATGTGCAGTGCCCAGCCCCACGTGCAG
The DNA here is from genome assembly GCA_902810485.1 of Alauda arvensis. Lineage (NCBI taxonomy): Eukaryota > Metazoa > Chordata > Aves > Passeriformes > Alaudidae > Alauda > Alauda arvensis. The sequence goes on along the minus strand of CADDXX010001035.1, from coordinate 63,571 downwards.
CTCCCCCTGCTCTGGGTCCCCCCAGAGTGAGCCCCACTCAGCTGGCAGCCCTGCAGCCCTGCAGGGGAAGCTGCCCAGCCACTCCAGCACAAACCCTGTGTGAGCTCTGGGCTGAAGAGAATGCAGAGGTAAGGGCAGGGAGGCAAAGGGGAATCATCCCAACTCCCAAAGAGACACCCAGAACCTCASTGCTGGCTCTCAGCAAGAACTGAACAGCCTTTCCCCACCTCATCACCATTCCTAAATTCCAGTGCGATCACAGGAAACTGCTCCTCTGCTGCAGGAACTCTGCTGGAACCCTTCCGGAGTCACAGCTAATGAGCCTTTGAAAACAAAACGTGTCTGGAGCAGTTTAGGTGCACACATTCCCAGGGTGGGCAGTGGGGAAGGAAAGCCTCTGATGTTCCCACATAACAATGTGTGTTTGGGAATCACTCTGGGACTTTCCCCGTCCCTGCTCCTGTGACTGATCTCTCCCCTCGCAGCACTCTCTGTACATCACACACACTCCAAACACAGCCCTGCCACCGGGCAGGCTCAGGGGATCTCTCCTGATTTAGCACTGCACACATCTCCCCGGCTCTGCCAGCACAAATGGGGATATTTAGAAATGTAAGTTATGATAATGAGCCCTGCCTAAATCACTGCTGTCAGGAGAAGAATGGGGGAGTCTCCGTTAACCATTAAAAATGAATGAGGAGGGAAATAAATAAGCAAAAGCAGCTCATTTGAGCCATAAAAGACTTSAGAACACAAGCTGTGTACCAAGGTACAAAAGGATGAGGCCATTATTAGCTCTATAAGTCACTTGTAAATGACTCAGGGGAGGCGGAGTCACCTTTAATCAGCCGCGCTTAACCCGAGGTGGGAGCGAGCTCTGAGCTCAGCCCAGCCCGAAACGATGSGATAAACACCATAAATATCACAAATATCATTATGCACTGAGGCTGCAGCACGGGGCTGGCCACAGCACGGCTGGCACCTCGGTGATGTCCCTCCTGATGTCCCTCCCAACCCAAACCGCTCCAGGATCCTGTGAAATGTGCTCAGCACTCCCGGCCCATCCTGCCCAGCCGGGTCTGCTCCGTGCGAGAGGAGCTCAGCTCTGTTAGACCTGGGCTCAGGTGACACATCCCAGCTCTGCAGGGTGGGACAAAGCAGGGCTCAGGTGACACAGCCCAGCTCCAAAGGAGGGCTCAGGTGACACATCCCAGCTCCAGAGCACGGCTCAGGTGACACATCCCAGCTCTGCAGCTCCAGACAAACCAGGGGTGCTCTGGATTTGGGAAGGCCACCACACCTCAAACGTCATCACCCTTCTGCAGGGGTTTTCCTGTTGCAGCACAACACCAAAAACTGCTGCACCCACAGCTGCATCTGCTCTTTGTACCCACAAACACCCCCCTCAGTCTCTGAGGGTCTGTTTGTGCCAGGCTCCCCACAGTGACGTGGTGCAAGCCCACCTAGAGCTGCCATAAATAGAAATCAGCAGAGACCTGTGCACGTGAAAAATGGCTTTTACTGCACGAATCCACCTGAAGCATCTCACAGAGCACACTGATTAACAGAGCTCTGATASCAACTAATTCCCAAGAGATATTGTGGTGTGTTCTGCAGCTTTGTGGCAGACATCAATRGATTATCCTCAGCAGAACACACCCGAGTGAAACGCCATGGGACGTTTTAAAAGGACTCACAATTCTGGGCAAACATCCAATTGTAGCTGCAARKGTAACAGCTCCTGTGTGATGTGGCTGTTGGTGTTACCAACCGAAAAATCCCCTCGTTAGCAGCCTCTCCTCAGGAGTCACCTTCTGCTCTCTAAAATCAAGGCTTGGTGGATAAAACTTCAGTGGGTTTTTCCTCTGCACGTGTCTTTTGCCCCCGTTTCCACTCCTCGGAGCAGGCAGCTGCTCTCTGTGCAGTGCATGTGCACATTTATACATTTTATAGTACATATCCATACAGTATGTACATTTTCTGGGGTTGCAGTGAGGGAAGAGCAGCTCCTGCCCAGCCCTTTGTGAGCACATTTCCAGTCTCTGTACGCTCTGTGCTCACCTGTGATTTATTYCTGCCTTTTGAGAGCTTGTCCCCACTGAGCTGAGTGTCCCTGAGCTGTGTCCCCTCTCCGTGGCACTGGCAGTGCAGCTCCTGGGGGATGGATGCTGCCTCTCAGCAGGGCTTCCAACACACCTACGTTTGCTTTCACTTTTGGGTCACGAAATTCAGTTTCATTTCAATTTCAAATGATTAAAATTATGTAAAAAATACCACAACATCAAGGAAAAAGTTATTTTAAAATGGTAAAAATCAAAACATTTCATTTTGGAAACGTCAAAACAAGTTGTTTCCTTGACACAACAAGAACCTGGTAGCATCCTTTTCTTYTTTTTTTCTTCTGTCACAGATGCAATCCCAGGGAAATTAGCATCATTTCATGGAGCTGCTTTACAGCACTACAAATTCTGACTGAATAAACTCTGCCAAATTTTCCTCAATAGACCTGAAACGATTGGGGCCACAAATCCAAACAAAATCAGGGTGATGTAGAGAACTCCTGTTTGCCTSTGCTGCCCTCACTCCTCACCATCCCCAGCAGGTCAGCTCTGCTCTGCTGTGCCACAGCTCTGAATCCAAATAAATCCAGATTCCCAGCTGCTGATGCAGGGGGAGGCTGGCACACAGGGAGATGTGCTGAGCAGTGAGCACTGAAACTCCTCTGCACACCCCCAAGGACTGCAGCTCCCCCACACACCCTCTGCTCATTCCCACTGACATTTATTTCTTCTTTCTTAGAAAAAAACAACATCCTCCTTTAAAGGGTTTTCATAACTTCATGGAAAATTGCTTCAAACCAAAGAAAATATAAAAACTCTTCTGCATCAACTGATGAAAAAAGAAATTCCCACCCTGATTGTGGTTTTACACATGASTGCTGTCAAACTTTGGTCCAACAAACCCACAGCTGTTGGTTTGCTTTGTAAAGAAAAAGAAATAGAGATGCTTTTTCTTTAAGGCTGTGAGAGAAATGTAAATTCTGCCAGACCATTCTGGACTTCTGAACTAGTCAGAAAAAAGCACTGGGCTGATCCATTCTGTGCCTCCTTGGAGTCACTCACCTCTCATCCCCATCCCTGCACTGCAGACTGGAAGCATCGCTATTGTTTTGACAACGTTCTCATTTTTCCAGCTCCCAAGAAATCTCCAGGCAGGGATTGTCAGTTCTAATTCTGCAGCTCGTGCTGCAGCCACAGGTGGTTCCCAAGGCCTCGGGAACAACATTCCACCTTCTGCAGAGGGATGCCAAAGCCYGGCCCTGGCAGCAGCAGGGGGAGAAGGCAGGCACGTGGAACAAGAGGAGCTGGGCATGGTGGTCCCTGTGCCAAGGCTCCCCAGACACACCTGGGCTGCTGTGGGGTGCCAGGCTGAGAGATCTGGGGACATTTACAGMACACAGAGCCAGCTGAGCACTGACAGCTCCGGGCTGGCAGCTGTGGAGCTGTGCCCACCTCCTTCAGCTGCACATCTCCCTCCAGACACCACAGCCCCCCAACACATCTGGTGTGTCCTGTTCTGCCCCTGGTGTGTTCCTGCCAGGCCATGGCCCAGAGCTGCCCTGTCCCACAGGTCCCTGTCCCACAGGTCCCTGTCACACAGGGTTCAGTGTCACACAGGGCTCAGTGTCACACAGGGCTCAGTGTCACACAGGTCCCTGTCACACAGGGCTCAGTGCCACCACAGCCTGGCTGCCCTGGGACACAGCTCAGCCCCCAGCAGGCTGAAGGCAGCTCTCCCCACCCTCCCTGCACACCTCTGCAGAGCTCTGTGCTCACCTTTCACTTCACAGCCCTGAACAAGCCCCTGGTGAGGCTGAGCTGAGCCCAGCCCCTGCAGCTCCTCTCTGGGGACAGAAATCATCCACAGCCACTTGCTCCCTGCTGTGAACACAGGTCATTATTTTGACAAATTAGTTAAATCTCTCTCAGTCAGCAACGAGGACCCTGAATTATTCAACACACATCTGTCTTTCTCCTTTACAGAAACGGCCTGTGAAGCAATAAGTGTATTTCACTTGAACCACTTCTGAAAGATGTGAGACAGTCTGGGCTCACTCCAGTGCCCCTTGAAGTCAATGCCGGCCTTTCATTTAATTTTCATTTAATTAATTTCATTAAATTTGCAGATGATGCCAAGCTGGGAGGGGTTAGAAGTTCTCTGGAGAACAAGCTTAGAATTCAAAATGATCTTTGTAGTGTAGAAAAGGATCTGAAACAAACAGATGAGACTGAAGAAAGGTAAGGGCCAAGTGTAAAGCTGGATGGAAATAATTAAGAGCAGGATGGGGAAGATTGGCCTGGTGACATCAGYGGAGAGAAGGATGGGAAATAGAGAGGATCTGACAAGAAACTCTCAGCTCCAGGGACCATAATTAACAGCTGCAGTAACATTTCAGATCTGCTCAGACAAATGATTCCAGGAATGCTTTCCATAGCTGGAAATGTTCCTCTCACCTCAGCTGGAAAATTCCAGTGATTTTTACACCTCGGAGTGAGAGGTGGGACACACAACTCCTGTCTGCAGTCCATGCATGTCCTCCACAAGAACTGCAGGGTGAGAAAGGACACAGGGATTTCATCCCTGCTCCTCAGATTCAATATTGATCACAAAGCAAAAGCAGGGGCTGCTGGGCTGGGAATGATGTTTGGCACAGGAGCAGAGCCCTGTGAAATGCTCCCCTCACTGCTCCCCTGGACCTCCAGAGACACAGGGCAGGCTGAGCTCAGCACCTCCTGAGCCCCCCAGGGCTCTGAAGTTCATTAATTGAGGTTGCTGGTGTGCAATTAAAGAAGTTTGMAGTGCACAAAGTAAATATTCCTTCAAACCTCCTTCTTTCCTTATGAGATGTGAGAAAATGCTGAAGATATTAYTCTCACCTGTGTTTACAGCAGTGGTTGTGAGGCATTGTGATGTGCAAGACAAACCACTGCCTGAAAATTGATCACATTTCATTACATCAGGAAGACTCAAGGAGAAAACACAGATTAAAAAGATGGAAGAAAAGGCATCCTGTGTTCCTCAGACAGCCAAACAAAAGGCTGCTTTAGGAGCAGTGAAATCACTGTGGATCAATACAGTTTCATTTCTGTGTCTCTTCACACAGTCAAAATAATAACAACAATGCTGCTGCTGATGAACATTTTATATCTGAACTATTCCCATTATCTTACAGCATYTCAGCATTTTGCAAAAAACCCTCCTGACAACACTTTGTAAAGCACATCCCAGTGAGGGCTCRGAGCTTAGGACAGAAATGTGTCTCTGTGGGCATTTTTCATAGAAATACCTATTCATAGAGCACAGATATCATTATCCTCATTGTGGGAGTGAAGGAATTCACTGTTTACAGAGCTTTCCCATGGCCACAGACTGCTRGGGAGTCTGGGATGAGAAATGAACCCTCATTACTGTGACATCAGAGAATAATCACCCAAACAATGAAAATAGCTACAYTGAGCACAAACAGCAAAGCCAGGCCAGAAACATTTCYTCTCACAAAGTCTAGAAAGAACTCATTAAACAATCCCACACCTGTGGAATGGACAGAAGTCCAGGTGAGGACTGAAGAGATGCAGTTTCTATTTTATCTCTGCCATGTGACCTCAGCAAAGGTGTTTTCTGTGCTCTGTTTGTTCATGACTGTTTTATCCACGGCTGTCTGTGCCACAGGACAGGCTCTGAGGGGCACTGCAGTTCCTGGGCACTGAGGCTCACAGCTGCTGGGAGRTGCTTTTCCAATCCAGACGTGCTCAGAGAGACAGTGCCAGGCCTGGCAAGAGCAAACCCCAGCCAGCTCTCACCTGCACAACACCCAGACACAGCGCTGGGGGCTGGGGGCTCACAGCCCCACAGCACAGACACTCCTCAGAGCATGGCCCAGGTCACTGCAGGGCACACAAACAGCAGCTTTTGTCCCAAAACCAGACGGCAGAGCCCAGCTGTGGCCCAGCTGCCAGGGGGGTGGCACAGCAGAGCATCCTGCTGCCAKCCTGAGCCCACAGCTCCTCCAGGCTCCCCCTTCTCTCAGGGAAATGACAAGAACACATTCAATAGAGTATTTCAGGCGGTGGTTCCACGGGGATGGGCAATCGAAGGTGCAGGGTAATTTGAAAGCATTTTGTCAGATCTCAGCTGCTCGCTCCCCATTGACTCTGATGGAGCCGTGCTGCTTTGATCTCCCAAACGCTTTCACACCCCCTCCGTCCTGACAGCCCCTCCTAGCACGGATCCATTCACGGGAAATGGAGGTGAGCGCTGCAGCTCGAGAGCTGAACTGTCTCCAAACAAGCCAACAACAGGCAGACTCTGAAAGAGGCTCCCCCTGCACACAAAGTGCCCGGTTGTGTGCACACGTCCTGCTCTGTGTGCAGGAATTGCTGGCAATAACAAAGTCTCACCAACCCCCCTCAGGTGGAGGAGGGCTGCCTGCTCGGAAGATGCTCTGGGCTCACGAACATTATTCACATTTGGTTTTTTTCAGAAGCAGAGGCGATTCCCCCCCATGCAAAATCATGTTAGAAGAAGAGAAAAGCTGATAAAAGCTGACAAAAGCTGATTCCAGTGCAGAGCTCCTCCCTGGACTCTCCTCTGCTGTGTCTCAGCCTCTGTGTATGGATGTGCATGATCCAGAGCACTGAGACACTGCAGGTAAGAACTGGGTCCCTAATCCTTCTCTAGTCATTTGTTGGAAAAGCAGGATTCCATATAAAGGAGGGAGAAGGGAAATGAAGATGAGATAATTGCAAGAGAACTTTACTGCAAATCTCAGTGTGGAGTTATTCACACTTTCAGCACTGCTGGGAATGAAGCTGGACTCCAATTTGTTGGTTTCCAAACCAGAGAAGAGTTGTTCTGTCACCCTCARATACTGAGAGGAGGTCTCAGCTTTGAGCCCCTTCCCTCAGACACGTGCAGGCAGGGCAGATCTCCCTTCCCCTGCAGGCACAGCTGGATGGCTCTGAGTCCTGAGGGCTTTCCCAAGCTGGAACAAATCTTTGTGCATCAGCAGCCACCCAGAGGGAGGCACCCACACGGAATCTGAGGCTGTCCCACTCCTGGGCTGCACAAAATCCCATCCAGAGAATGGCCTGGACAACTCAGTCCCCACGAGGGCTTTCTGCCAAATCCCATTGCTGGCTGGCATGGAATATCATGGAATGTCACTGTCTGAACTCTCTGGGTTACAATTCCTTATCCCCACAACTCCTTGTAAAACTTCTGACTACATTTATGATGAGGTAATTTCCTTAATACAGCAACCCTGTCCTGCAGAAGCAAGCTGCCCTGCAACACATTACTGCTCACACTATTTTAAAATTCACCCACCTTAAGCAAATCTGGCTGTTTCAGCTAAAACTTGTGCAGCCTTAGGCATTCTTTATCAGACGGGCAGATGATCTTTTTAACACCTCGAGTTTCTCAGTTTCATACCATTCACTAAATCAATCTCCCTTTCACAATTTGTATTTATACCAATGGCCAATTCCATTACAACTCTCTCTTATGCTTTCTCAATTTCCCCTATTATTCTTTTTTAGGTGTATAATATAATTTCAGTGGCTTACTCAGAGGCTGTCACTTCATATTTACAAACTGAAACTTGAATGCACATTATTACTTTATTTTTATGACAATCCATGATAACTAATGCAGTGATTCCATTTCTGCCAAGAGGCTTTATGTTTGGTTTCCTGTCTGGCCTCTAACCTTCATTCCTCCAAACAAACTTTTACATCTCTATTTGCATATTGGGATCATTAAAGCTCTTTTCCTCTCCCTGTCTCAGTGGCTTCAGAAGCTGTGATGGATTTGGGCAGGAGTTTAATTAGGAACTGCTCTGTATTTCAGGCTGCATTGCACTGAGACCATCCCATTCCTCCTTCTTCCCCAGTAATTCCTTTGCTGCAGTTCTCCCGTGCTGAGCACACTTTGTGGTGCTCAGTGYCTCAATTTATCCACTCAGTCTGATCCACTCAACAGCAACACAACAAGCAAGCAGCCTGAGAAGGAAAGTGGTGTCAGTAATTAGCCGTGCTGGAGATGAGMTGGGAGCTGCCAGCTCTGGCCCTGCAGAGTGCAGGATGAGGTTAATCACACCTCACACAGCTGCACAGAGACGAGATCAGTGATTCAGTCCAGCTCAATCTGCTCAGGGGACACAGAGCTCCAGATGAGMTTGGACACACACTTTGTTTAACCTGGGAACAAAGGGCACACTGGAAAACTGCTTGTCAAGGTGTCAGSAATGAGCAGAGTGCACACTCTGTCCTGTCCCCAGGCCCTGCGACATCCCTACCATGGATTCTCAGCCCTGGGGAAACTCTGCCTTTCAAGGTTTGTTACAAGCCTGAAACTCAGCTCAGCTCCAYCCAAACGTGTGAAGAACTCCAAGGAAGCCCGGGCTGCCCCGTGGCTGTGGCACTGAGCAGCTGGGAGAGGCTGTGGCTGCTGTTTGTTCCAGCCTGGGGCTGATGCCASACAAAGCCATCCCTGACAGCCAGAGCTGCTCACACACACAGCTCCAGTGAGGAACAACTTCCTCCTCTCTCCTCTTCATCTCAGCAATCCCATTAACTGCACTGGGCTAAATCTGGATTTCCAGCAGCAGAAATGAGATGCAGCCATTGACAGAAGTTGTGTGTGTGGGTGTGTGTGAGTGACTTCTCTCAGTGACAGCCAAGTGCAATTAATATCACAGACAATGCATAAAATACACTTTAGTACCATCAGTGTGCCTTAAAAGCCTCCTCATCGGGGCAAGTGATCCTTCCCTTCATTMCTGAGTTTCAGTTCTCCCTCTCTGGCCTCCAGTGGGATGAAATGGAGCATGTAATGGAACGTCATATCCAGAGATTTCACTCTGCTATCAGCTCCAGGTCTGCACTAACCCTCCAACACTGCAACAGCTTTTCACACGCTCACAAATGCTCAAAGAAATTGCTGAGGGCACTCCAATCCCCAAGTCTAAAGAAGATGCCCTAAATTTACTCAAACAAAACCCCTTTACAGCTGCAAAATAATTATCTGCTTGCAAATAATCACATTATTTTTAATAGTTATTATACGGAACAGATTATTTAAGTTGGGAGAAAATACCAGCTTTGTATAATACCCACCTGCTCTAAATACACAGTTACACTTTTAGTTAAAATTGAAGAGCCATTAAAGCCACTTTTTGTAGGTGCTTAGGTTTCTAATTTGCAATTAAATTAATTGGATTTGAATGCCTAAATGGATTCAGAAATCAGSCTTATCATCCAATAGCCAGTTAAACAGGATGATGCTGCAAAGCACAGGAAAGTTGTTGARCATTTCTGAGGGCAGCTGATGGGGAAACCTCTGGCACTGGTGTGTGCCACAAATAACTGCAGTGTCAGGAAGGGCAGGAGGGCAGAGCCCTCATGGGAAAAGCACCAGAACTGGCAGAGATCACCACTTCTGGCAATAAACTGCAATAAACTGCACCCAGGTAACTCCTGCTCTTCTGGCACCTCCAGCCCTTCTCAGATGTGCGTGACTGCTTTGCCTTCTTTTCTCTTGAAATCCTTCAGYTCTGCACAATTTTAAAATGCAATTGCAAAGAGAAAAGAGCACACAGGGAGCCAGAAGTCACTATTGCTCGAGGGATAAACCATCAATCTCCTGTCCCGGAGGTGATGGAGCCCTTCCCAAAGCCGGGGCTCAGGGTGCAGTGAGGAGGGGCTGSAAAGCAGCAAAGAACCCCTGAGTGCCCTTTGCCAGTGCAGGGGTTTGGGCACTCCCAGGGCACGGGTGTGACACTCACAAATCACTGAGGCACCGGGAAAAGCCTCCCCCTCCTCCCTGAGGGCATGCACAGGGATGGGGTGGGATGGGATGGGATAACGATGTGACAGCACGGGAGTGCCCGTGCCAAGCCTTTTAACAAACACACAGCCGACAGAGGCACCCTGGCCACCTCTGCTGCTGATCCCCCTGGCACCACTGTTGGGATATTCTTTAGAGTCTGCCCCATTATTTTTAAGGATGCAGACATATTCCTCCCTGCAAAGGAAGAGAAACACMCACAGAAAGAGATTTCCATCCCTGGCTCTACAAGGACGCGTATTTTTTCCCATGAAGCACAAAACCCCCAGGTTCCTGGGTATCTTCTGTAGAATTTTTAAGAAGCCTCAATTCGGAAATTATTTGGGTTTCTTTCTCCATTACAGAGAAGTTTTTTATCTTACAAGCTTATAGCCTTTCAAAAATAAAAAGGAAGKGCAGGCATCAGTGGCTGTGGCAGTCCCACTGGGGTTTTCAGTGTGGATGATTACAGAAAGGCAAATAACACCACAGAAACCTCGTTCCCTCCCAAGATTCACATCAGAATGATGAATTGGCTGAATATGAAAGAGACAAATCCAGTCACTCCAGCAGCTTTAGGTGAGTTTCAGGCAATTCCTGGGAGATGCAAGTCTGTTGGATTGGTTCTGCATTCAGAATTCATCTTTGCCACGTCTGTTTTTCATAGCAGAGAGAGATTAAAATTGTGCCTTCTCCCTTTATAACCAGCACCAGCAGCACATGAACTGAACTCCACAGTTATTATTACAATTCTCTTTTGACAGTGCATTTCCCTGAGTTTGTCCTGCATCCTGATTCCTGGAGCAGAGCACAAAAAGCATTTTCATGTTTAAAGCTGCTCCATCCTAAGGTGAAAAGGTCAGATAGATTCTGATGCCAGRAATACTGAAAYTGAGCTGAAATGACAGGACATGAGTTCATCATTTTCTATCAAAATGAAATGTTTAGACATTGCAGAAAATAAAAACATACATTTGCTGGCTTAAATCAAGATTGTTTCCAAGATGGACCAACATTTTCTGGGCTGGAATAAGGCAGTTCAGCTGGTGGGAGAAATCCCATTGTATCATGGAAAAYCATGGCCTGAACTTGATCTTCACTGAACTCTCAAGGCTCAGATTTATCAATTATGTTCTATACTGTGCATATAAAATTTTGCACATTCAGTTAGCCAACTGAACAGATCACTGCTTCTCTAACAAGGGCTGGCTCTGCCTGGCTTTTCCCACTTTTCCTAGGGCAGGATGATTGCCTCTGTCCTGCTGCCTGCACTGACCCCTGCAGCAGGCACAGGGTGAGCCCTGGGCTCAGGTCTGAGACTCAGAGAGCACCTCCATTSACTCTGAGCTGGGCTTAAACCTGACAGATCCCCGGGGAGCTGGCACTGTTCTGTGTCTCCTCACAGGGCTCACACCTTTGYCTGCCCACTGAAAATGTGTGTGACCACAGGAGTGAGCTGTGAGAGAAGGAACAGGAATATCCAGGGGCTGCACCCAGGCACAGAGCTGGGATCTACAGAACATCCTGGACTCCATTTTCCTCTCCCTTTGATTTTTTTTTTTACTCTGTCACGCCAGTGACTTTAGAAGAATTCAACTCTTCCCTGAAGTGCACCAGTGTAAGGAAGAAAAGGAAGAGCTGTTAAAGTTTCATGCTTTAAAACCCTGTGTGCTTCAGGCTGCTTTAAATGCTCTGACACCTCAGCTTCCGTGGAGTCTGTCACATGATYCAAAAGCCGTTCTTCTGCCACTGATAAAACCACACTAAGTGTTAGTGAAAGATTCATTAGTCTGCAGGAATATTGTACAGATTGCCAAGGGTGCTGTCCTCCCCTCTAATGCACTCCCAAGTGYCAGAGCAGAGCAGCTGCCAAGCCTTGCCCGCACCTGAAATGAGTGCTGGGAAAACCASGTTCRCTTTCCTGGKAAAATTCAAAAGGTTTCATAAGAAAAGMCAACAGGAGACAGAGMTRAAGCAAAGGGTTAATGGCCAAGAGCACACCGATCTTCGGGGGGGCTCTTTAAATGCCTTTCCCTTACATCAGCCTGTTGCATATTCATAGCCCATCATGCATATTCATATTTCACCACAAACTAGTTTACATACAGAAATGTCGTTTCAAACTTAAAGATTAAAAGAAACTGATTTTTCCTCTCTCCTTATTCTGGATTAAAATAATCTTGAGAGTTTATTCCTTACTAATAACTGAGCAGAAATAAAGTCTGCTCAGAAATCTCTCTCTCCTTTCCATTAGTTCAGTAGGAGTTCTACCATCTGCAAGTGGTCAGCACTGCACAGCACTCTGAAATTCGCTCCTTAACTCTTCTGTGCCTCACAGTCCCATCAGTGAAACAGAGTCTGTAACACCCCTCCATCCTTTGGTGTGGTTATTCTGTCATGCAAATCATTTCTGATAATCATTGGTCAATAAAAATCCAGTTTCAGTGGACTAAATTCTGCTCTGACATATTCAGCCACGTTCAGGTAGGTCTGGCACAAAATGAGTCAGTGCAGAGTTTGGACCAGCTCTTTAAAGTTCTTTGAAGTCTCAGATGAAAGCAGTGAGTAATAAATGTGGACCCTGAAAAGAAGAATGAGGTATCCTCATTCTGCAAGGAAAATGAGCTTAACCTCATCATTAATCAACACCAAGAAACCAGGAATAAAAGCTAAGGCACGGAGACATAATCAATCTGTCAGATGCTMCTTGACAGATGCATTGAAAAACAGCAACAGTGAAGACCCAAGGAAATGTAATCTTAATCTTTATATTTCAATGGGCATCTTAAGCAGATTTTTCTTGCAGTTTCTATTCCCTACTCTAATGCCAGAGAACAGAAACTCTAATTACTGCTGCATGCTGAAGGCTGGCCAGTAATTACACATCTTTATCTTCATTAGATGCCTGTGAACGAGGCTTGCTCTGAACCAGGGCAGGTAAACTGCAAACTCCAGACACATTTCCAATTAAGAGCTCACTTTAAACTCATCCTGGCTCTGCAGAAACCCCTGTGCTGCTGCAGGAGGGGGTGCAGGAGCCCTGGTCCCCGCTGGTGACAGCCCTGGCACGGGGCTGTCATTAACACCATCATTAATGAGGTGTATGAGTGAATAATGCTGAGCACAGCAGCACTGACTGGGACATTCATGTCCTTACAGGCAACGACTGCAACCTCAGGAAGCAAAACTGCTTTTTCACATGGCTTCCAAAAGCCATGGGAACTGCAAACGCAAAGGGAGAACTCTGCAAACACTTCAGGAGTGGGARGTGTCAGCCAGTGCCCAGTGCTTGAGGAGCAGGATGGAAAATGGAGATTTTGGGTTTGGTTGGTTGCTTCACTGAAGGGAGCTACCCAGCAATAACAGCAATAATGAATCTGGGTGTTCCAGAGCATGAAAGGACTTGTTCCACTGCAGAACAGCACTGCTCTGCCCTCTGTGTGAGGAGCAGTCTGAGCCTACCTTGATGACATCTTCATCTGATGATCTGCACTCCACAGACTCCACCAGGTCACTCACAGTCCCATCATCTTCCACTGACACCACCCTGACAGGGACAGCCACTGTCTTCCCAGTGAGGATAGCTGTGTTCAGGATCTCTGCTTCCTAAAAGAGAACAAAAGGCCATTTYATAGCTCTGTTTTGCCATTAATCCACCAGTACCACCCAGATTCAGCTTTAATTCCTCATGGCTGTGGCAAGAACTGCTCCCAGTGCAGCAGGCAGACTCCAATGCTGAGCCAAAGTCCCAGCAGTGATTCAGGGCTGTGAGGTATTTGTGCCCTCAAGGCTGAATGCTCACCAGGAGCCAGAGCAGCCAGCACTGAACCCCTGCTCTCTGCCAGGACACTGATTGCTGCCCAAGCCTCCCACCCCTCATGGCAAGGTGCTGCTCATTGCTGGGCAGGTCTCTGAGCCTGTCAGAGCTGTGCCTGTGAAGCTGGGACCATCCTGAAGAACAAGAGGCTCTGGATTTCAGCTGGCTCCTGTGCAATAAAGGCTCCCAAAGACCTCCAAGTCCTAAATTATCTAAAAAGCTCCCACTATCAGCTCTGAGACTGACCTGGTGTTACCCCTGAAGACAGGGAAGTGGGAGACTGGAACCAAGTTACCAAAAGAGGATGACTGCTCCTCCTGCCTCCTGGGCTAAAGGGGAGAAGCTGAGATTCTTCTCCTCTTAAGCATTCACATCAAAAAGACCTTTTCCTCTTACTTAAAGAAACAGACACACTTTATTCAGACTCAAAGCAATATTTAAAGAAAGAAAAAAGCCCCTCCTGGTCACTTGACAGCTGCTTTGCTAAGGTTGCCCCATCCTCACCGTGATCTTTAGGGAAGGGACAAAGAGGATTTCACAGAGGGAACTTGTGAAGAAAATCCTCTCCCTCCCTCAGCACAAAAGCCCTTCAGATATTCTGAAATCATAATTCATCCAAGGGTGAGGATGTGTGCCTGTACAGTCAGCTCTGTCTTGAGCACACAGTGCAGAACACACTGCTCAGGCAGCTCAGTTCTCAGATTTGCAATTCACTCTCCAGGTGCCTGGGTTATTCCCACATCTGGGCTTTGCACCCAAGCTATCAGACCCTTTTGGRGCAGGTGGGGGCAGCCTGACAGAGCTGCAGTGCTGAGCTGGAATCACAGCCACCCTCAGCTGCTGGGTGCTGSTGGCTCTGCAGGCCCTTGGGCACAGATCCCATTTCCCTGGGGCTGCTGGAGGCCACCCCAGGCTGCTCACCCCTGTACCCAGCAGCAGAGAGCTGCTCCCCGAGCAGCCACAGCTCCTCTGCCTCCCTGCCTCCATCCGTGGGACCCCCACAATCATTTCATAGAGCAGGGGGAACTTGAACAGCCCAGCCTTTGAAACTGCCTGATTAATGAGCTCTGCTTACCAAAGGCAAATGTACTGGGTGGCACTGGGTAACACTGGGGTGACACTGGGTGGCACTGGGCTGTCCTGCCCTGCAGTCACTGGGCACAGAGATGTTTCCTGCTTGCAGGGATTCCAGCTGCTCCCCACGGAAGCCCTGGGATCCCTTCAGGCACCTGAGGCCAGCAGGGAGGAGCAGCACCAGTGACCCCCAGGCAGGGACACTGCAGAATGCCCCTGCAGGCACTGCTGGAACAGCCAGCAATGCTGAACATCCATTTCACCCTGCTGAAAGCATGTGGGAATTACTGAGGAAACCAACGGGATGCTTATTTAGCTCCACTGAGATTTATAGCTCAGAGCCTCAGCATGTAAAAGCTATAAATCTAAATAGTTACTAATTTCAAACTGTTGCTTTTTGCTGCTTGAGTGAAAAAGGAATCTCCTGAAGAAATATTATGTTCTTTATCTATAACTAACATAGATTACAGGAGATAAGATGTCAGGGCACTTCAGCATGGGAATAGTTATGCTTTTGCAAAGCTACAGCCAAACAGTCTCACTGTTAAAAGTTGATTCCCTCAGCACCACTAAATCATGCTGAACTTTCTCTATTAACACAGCATATCTCTGTAATTCACTTACACCGAGCCCCTCCAATAATAAAGTGAAATAATCAGAGAAAAACATGTCTCTTCATGTTTTAGAAATGGAAGACCAGGTAATCTTTCTTCTGAAATTGCTACCACGGTAAATAAATAGTAATACTTTAAAGAAGATGCTAGAGTGAGTGTTCTTTGCTTACTGAAGAGATTCATATTAAATAACTGAGCATATTAAGCCCTCCAGCAGAAACACATTCAGAGGATGTACACAGTAAGTATTAATTTAAGTTGAAATGYAGAAGTGAATACCTATTAGTTTTTTTCAATTTTAATAGGTAGCTTCCCTGAAATTTAATTTCCCTTCAGACATCTTTTGCCTTATCTTTCCTTGGGTGAAAAAAAAAAAGGACTTTAACAATATCTTTATAAATCTTCCCAAATTTCTGTCTCTGTCCCCAGTTGTCTGTGCATACACAGTATTTCCTAATGTTTGTGTGTGTGTGTGTATGTACATAAATGTGACTTTTGGAAGAGATAAAAGCATGAGTAACTCCTGCAGGAAACAGGGGGGTCCTGCCTGAGCCTCCCTGGCAGTTTGGGCTGTAAATGCTCCTGAGCTYTGCCACTCAATCCTGTCCCATTCAGCCCGGGGCTTTGCTAACTCACTGCCTCAATCACCAAGAAAATGTTGTGGCTTTCCTCTGCTGAGGGAAGTGCATCCTTGCACGCAGCCCTGCAGGAGGAGCAGTGCCTGCCCTGCTGCAACGCACGGGGAGAAGAACAGGAACTGCCCATGCTCCTGTGATTCATGTTCTAAAAACACACAGCTCCAGAGACATTCTGCTTTAGAGCAGTGGAATGAATCTGTGCACGCTGCAGATCTCATTGCAGAAATCCGGGATGTTCCTGCCGGGTTTCAGTTGGTGTTTTGGCTTTTGGGAGAGAATAAACTGATCCCTGGAATCTCCTCCAGTGCAGAGCMTGCCACGAACCAGACTGAAAATCCCTCCCATCTGACATCCCTTAACATCCTCTGCTTTCTTCTTTTTCGTGTATTTTCCATTATTCAGCATGWAGAGCATTAATCCAGGGCCCCACCTTGAATCTTTTCAGTATTTAGTTAYAAAAAGACCTCGATTTGCCTCAGCAGCCATCTTGCTCCTATCAGACGATCCAGCCCTCAGTCATGCATAACTAATTTCAAATCTTATTTAGCATCAAGTCTCGGAATTAAGCAGCTAAGTGACAGCTGTTTAATTAACTCCTTAAGCTGATTAGAAAGCATTACAGAAATCCCCCCAAGGAAGAGTTTATAACTGTCAAGAGAGCCTAAGGCCGTGTTAATGCTTCTGTTTAAATTTAGTAAGCTTCTAAACCAATAAAGTCGAAATGCTTGACACTCTCAGGGATGTGGTCAAACTCAGCTTTTTTCCTCCTGTTCCCCCTGCCAGGGCAGGAAASGAGCCCAGGGACAGGGAAGGGATTTGGGAAGGCAGGGAGCAGCAGCTGAAGGAGCAGCCAGGAGCTGCAGCTGCCCACAAGAGCTGTGTGGGGCTGGGCACAGCCCTCCCTAAATCAGGGATTAGTGCTGAGCTGGAGTAAAGCTGAGCTTGCACCTGAACTGCAGACTCATCTCCCAGCCCGGGGCTGCAAGCAAAAAGGGGTTGTTCATCACCTCTTAAAGCCTAAATCCACCTTTAATGATAAGATTATGGCAGCTGAAGTACAAGTTCCAGAAGCAGCTGCTGGGGCCAGATACAAGGTGGTGCAGGGAAACCAAAGTTGCTCCAAAGCAGATTTCCTTGCCTGTAGTACATTATTGTCTGCTCTGAGCTTGCAAAGTGCTTGAAATATATAAATTCTATAATTCTGATTTTCTTATTTCCCCTGTTGTTCCCAGGTTCTTTAGSATGCACTGGGAAAATTATTGAAGAGTCAGCTGCAATCCTTCTGTGTCCRAAAGGAATAAAGGAGCAGTGGGCAGAAATAACCCAAATTAATTTGTGAGACCTTTAATATAAACAGAAGGGGTGAAAGTGCAAGCTGAAATTCTGCAAGTATGAGCAATGATGGTGAAAGCTGAATGAGAAAAYGTGGGAAGACTGACATGAACTTCAAGGTTAAATGTTTGATTTAACGTGGGCACCTTTCATCAGGCAGAATGAAATCTGAAGTGTCTGGGAATAGAGAGAGGAGGGGGGATATAAGCAAATTAATCACATTTCATTCAAGCACTTGCTACTTAATCAGTCTCCTTTTTTCCTTGTGCAGGCAGGAGAGCTCCATGGGCAGATGTGCTGACACAGGGTTAAAGAGGAGCATCCACAGAAACCCAAATGTGCATTTCTTTCTCTGGCCAGATCTACCTGCTGAYTCCCACCCTTCCACACAGCTGCTGGAGAGGGGAAAATGGACTTTTTGAGTGGTGCAATGTGACTGCAAACCATTGTTTAGGAAGGAGTGGGTGGCAGAATCAATGCTTGAATGCATTTTTCACCCTTTCCCCCTCAGCCTGTGAGTCCTTGAATAGTTTTGACTCCATGAGGAGGGGGTGGCACCTCCAGCCACGCTGCCACTCCTCCTCACGCGGACACGATCGCTGCAGGGAGCAGCTGTGGCAAGGACGAGTGCTGAAACAAAACCCAAACACACACAAAGCCCAGCACTCACAGTTCTCCAGTTAAAAAACACAGAACAGCCAATGCTGGATTGTGCTGTAAGGAAAAAGGAACACGGGATCATCACAGAGACTGCCCCTCCTACTGTCACACACATCCAGGAAAAATACCTCATTATAYTTAATCTCAGCCTAAACTTCTGCAAAGCCTTTAAGCTGTTTTACATTCTTAGTAACCAACYTTCATCTCAGTGTAGACAGAATCTATCACTGAGGCTGGAGGAGGGGATGGGGGAGAAAAGCTGAAGATGTGAGGCAGTGCTGAGTGTGGTAAATATGGAGAGAAGGAGCAAAATGAGAGGCAGGTGGTAAAAGGAAAAGTGGCATCATTAGAAGATGACCAGCAGGGAGAGGTTTCTCATTACACAGCCTGTGATGTTCAGTAAAAAGCTTAAGAAGGGAAGAAATGCATCTCAGCAGGCAAATGCAGTGCTGCTGTAGCTGCCCCAGGGACCAGGCTGCTAATTCCTTGTTCCTCATGTGTGTGGCGAAGACAGGCAGGGGACACTGCCTGCGATTGCAGGATGCAATTCCGCTCCTCTAAGGATGAAAAAAGCCAGGCAATAAATCATCTCACTCCCAGGGAGAGAAAAACACCTCTGTCTGTTGTGTCCCTTCCCTCTGTCTGTCTCATGTGGCTGAGCTGGGATGGCTCCAAGCAGGGATCCTGGGCTGGGTTTGTGTTTGAGCTGGGTCCAGCCCCAGCCCAGAGCCCAGGTCAGGCTCAGAACCAGCCAACAACAGGAACAGTTCCCTGCAGGTAAAACATGGCAAACACAGCAAATGCAGGAGCTAACTCGAGGGGAGGGCTGCTGCCTGCTTTGTGGGATCACTGTTACTGCTCCCACACTCCATTATCCATCATTAGCCATCATTATCCATCCATCATCCCTCCTCACCTCCCACGGAATCACGGTGGGATGCAGCCTGGCTGTGCACAGAGCAGAGCTGTGGATGCTGCAGATCAGGGACATAGAAAGAGCCAGTGACCAYAGAGCTGCACGAACTTCCTTGCAGAAGCACTGCTGCATTCTGCACAGCACAGAATGCCAGAGGTGATGGGTGTTTGTATTATTGGGAACAGGCCTCCCATGAAAGGGTMCCCCAGACCTGGGCTGTGTGGGAGCCAGGCTAAACTGGGCCCATCCCAGGGCCCTGCAAAGCTGCACAGCAGTGCATTCATTGAGGCAGAGCTGCAGGGCAGCCTCAGCCAGGCTCTGCTGGCCTCAGAGAGCCCCTCACACAGAGCTGAGCCTCACACACACAGACACAGGGGACATGCAGGAAAACCATCATGTTCCAGCTCCCATATGGCAAACGGGGCCAAAGTCTGCTCTCAGGCTGTGAGCATGACCTTCGTGAGGACACCACGGAGGCCAGGCCAGAATGTGGGACACAGCAGGGCCTTAGAAAAAACCCATGGCACTGAGGGGACAGGGACAGCCCATGGCAGTGAGGGGACAAGGAGAAACCATGGCAGTGAGAGGACAAGGACAATCCATGGCACTGAGGGGACCAGGAGAAGCCACGGCAGTGAGTGTTGGGATTTGTGTTGTTCTCCCCCGACCGACTCTGTTATAAAGATTTATTCCTGTTCCCCCTGTGTTATTCCTGTATTAGTTTACCTTGGTCCGCCCTCCAAGGGAACCCCTCCCAGGCCAGCCCTCAGGGCCGTGTGTCAGTCTCTGATCCCCTCAGGGCCGTGTGTCAGTCTCTGAACCCCTCAGGGCTCCCTGTCAGTCTCTGAACTCCGCCCAGAGCTCCCTGTCAGTCACCCGAGGCCGCCCCTTTCCTGCTGGAAAGTTCCAGGAAGGGCGTCGAGTGATTGGCTGTGGAGCCCTGGCCCCACCCCTCGTTATCTCTGATTGGACAGTTGTGATGTCAGTTCTGTTCAGTTCCCCGCCCCATTAGCCCTCATTGGACATTCCGCGTTCTCCTCCCCTTTCCCCACCCCCGTTTATCAGCTCATGCCCGGGCTGGTCCGGGGCTCTCCTGGGCAGGTCCCTGTTCGGGTTCCGTGGGCTCTGTGGAGCTCCAAAAAAGCCTGGAGTCAGACCCTCAGGAGAGTCAGGCAGCCGAGGGTTTCCTGCCTCTGAGGAAGGAAACTCCCACGATCTGGGGTGCTCCATGAACCCCACGAGTGCTGTGGTGCCACCTCACAGCCGGGCTGTCCGAGGGAAGAGCCTCGGGCAGAGAGAGAGACCCCCGCAAGTGAGGGAACAAGGATAACCCACAGCAGTGCGGGGACAAGGCCATCCCATGGCAGTGAGGGGACAAGACCGCTGGTGCTGCCTGCTGAGGCTGCGCCCTCCTCCACCCAGGCTGAACTCACTCTGTGCTCAGAGGAACATTCACACCCAGTTCCTGGGCACTACAGCAGCCAAATGCCATTTATCTGTGTCCTTTGGTTCCAACTCTGCCACCCCTGCAGCTGAGGACACAAGAACCTCAGCTCTTTGCATTTGGTGTTGGGAAGAAAATTGCGATTTTTATTTTTGTTAATAGAACACAGCAACCGAAGTTATATTTCTAACCATATCCCTAGTTACAAATTCTGTGCCCAGAGAGGTGTTTTTGTGCCTGGGCTTCAATGGCACTAACTTTGAACTTGGTCTGTGATCAGCCAGTGCCAACTGCCAGGGATGAATGGTGCAGCTCTGCTGATCTCAGACATGCCAAGGAAGTGACCCGTACATTTGACTCCCCTGCCACTGATAAAGGCCATGGTGAAAAGGCAGGATCAGAATCTGAATGAAGATAAAATATTTTTAGGTCTAGAAGTAGGCTGGGAAGGAAAGCAGTGAGCCCGCAAGCTCTGCTTTGATCATTTAGCCTGTACAGATTTGTGACAAATTGTTTTTTCTGCATGAATCTGAACTGATACAGATTTACATGAGTAGTTAAAAAGTAATACCAATTGGGAAATAAAATCCCTAACAGCACCGCAGAGCTGTTAGCAATAAACTTAAGAAGCAGTTAGAYAGACAGAAGAATCCTTTACAATAGGAAAAAAAAATTAATAACAGAGAAAAAGAGAGGTTGGACACTTGTAAAGCTGGTTGTGGCAGGCTGAAAGCAGGGAATCCAAAAAGCCATTAGAAAAAAGACATGAAGAATCTTGTAGTAATATCCTGGGGAACATGCTTGCYTCAGATTCAGTGCCTTTAAGACCATGTTGTGTGTTCTGTGACTGTTGTTTAATGCCTAATCCTCCTGGAACAACTGGGAGAGAACTTGTGTTGGGATCAGCCCAATGTCCTCAAGGAAATAAAATCTGGGCTTGACATCAAATTACATATTTTGTACCCAGGACATCTGAACTATTTTCCTAATCTGATCTATACAGAGACCTGCACAGTAATTCTTTTRATGTCAGAGCAAGGTAACAGTTTCACTTTCTGCCTCCAGTTTCTTCTCATTTCAAATGTGAGCTCCCTGTGCTCTCCCACCTCTCCTGTGGCACCTGCTCTGAGCACTGCAGCATCAGAGCAGCCCCTCAGCCAGAGGGGTGCCCTCCACACAAACACCCCTCTGTTCACTGGAACTGGAAAAGAACAATCCCAGCTTCTTCCCACTGAGCTGTTCTCTGCTCTCCTGCTTTTGGGGACCCCGTTTGCAGACAGACTTGAAGAGCTGTACTGGTTAACGGAATGGATTTTGATATTAGTGCAAAATATAAGCCCTCAATATCAAATATTAAATTATTCCTGATTAATTCTTTTATGGGCTCGGACTTGCAACTGATTTAATACTCCTGGATAATTACTTCTGTTATAACTGTGCCTTTGATTTTTAATTAACCATACAAAGTTTCTCATTCAAATCCAATATTACCTTTGCTAACAGTGTCAACTCCTGTTTGGAGATTCTGCTCACACTGAACTGTATGCTGAGAAATTAAAATCTGTTTTCCACAACTGTGTGAACAGATTCCATATGAGGCTTATTTAGTCTACAAAATTATCTATGAAAATACTGTTTCTGGTATCCTTTCTGTTGATAGCACTGCTCCCTCCTGCCCTCAGSCCAGCTCACACAGAACCCCTGACTGCTTTGGGGAAGGGACCTCAAATCCACCCCCTGCCACTGTCCCAGGCTGCACAAAGAGTCAGAGCACCTCATCTTCAAACTTGTGTGCCTTTACTCAACCTAAATTCTTCTTTACAGAGGTAATTAAGTGAATTTACTGCATTAAAATTCAGTAAAAGGGAGCTGGGAATTGCCTGCTGARCAATTGCAGTGATTCTTGAAATTCAGGCTGGGTATGAGTTTGGGTGTCACACCTGAACCCTTCACWTCACAATCTGGTCCTTGCTTTGAAAATGTCAGGGTTTCTGCGGTAACTTCCCTGTAATGAGATTCACATTTACCCATGGAGAGAGGTTTGTGTCAGTCCATCAGAGCTCTGGCAGATCTACACACCTGCCTGGACTCAGAGAGAGACACAACCTCCTGGCAGTGCAAATGGTGGGCAAAGCTGCCCACAATCCAGTGCCATGGTTTGTTTTTTCATTAGCTAACGTGTTTACAGAGGTTACTCTGAGAACATTGGGCACTGTCCTGTTGGACCTGTGATGAATGCAGCTGTGCAGAGCAAATCCCCCAGCTGCAGCCTCATCCCTGGGGTTTGTGGGAGCAGCTCTCCTTCACCTGGGAGCTTTTCCATGCTCACTGCTGAGCCCTTCAGAGCAGCAGCCTCACCCTGAAGGGCTTTTTGTGCTCCTCACGTTCAGTGACTTTGGTTTCAGGGAGGACAAATCCAGACTTTGTTACCCAAGGCACATCCTGGCATTTTCAGTCTGTTTTGCTGTTGGTGACCCCTGCCCTCTCACAGAAGAGGTTCAGAACAGGTTTCAGGAAAACACAGCAATTAGCAGGTGTGGAAGCAGAGGCAGGAGAGCTGACCTCAGCACTGACTCCTGCTGCAGCCACACACACCCTGAGAGGGGCTGGAGARCAGCCCTGAACTCTGACTGAGCTCCTCTGTGCTGAGCAAAGATCAGAATCCTCCACCTGCAGGGTATGGGGCAGCTGTGCTCAATTCACTCACACTGTCAGAACGCACATGGAAAAATATAAATACATATATGTGTGTATTAAAAACTAACTGTGKGAGTGCTGCTGATTGTCAATTCTTACAAATGCTAAAAGATTTCTGAGAACCTACAAAGCTCTGGCAGAATTTTTATGTATTTTAAGGCTTTCAACTATTTTCCATTAGGATTCTCAGAGGAGTTCAGGTGAGAATGAAAAGCTTWGCAGAGAAAGATGAAAAATGCAAACACAGGAATGATGTTTGGAGCTGCTGGCCCACCTCCCCTGGCTGGCAGCCCAAGGAACTGAGATCAGGGAGATCAGGGCTCAGTGCCCTGACTCTGCCCAGCCACTGAGTTACATCCCAGAGAATGTAACTCACCTTCTTCCACGGTTAAAAGCAAGAAAATGGMGTCTAACAAAATAATTATGTTGTGCTTGAGGAAATATGGAAACGACCATGAGCTGCTGCATTTAACAGACCTTTTGAAATTCAATTATTTGTATTCAAATATGTGCAAAACCAATGATCATTTTTGGTTTTGATCAGCTCAGCCTGTTCTTTGGGGAAATTAATTGGATGCTCTGGGTATAAACACTCTTTCAGAATGCTCACCATGAAGCAATGTTTGCCTCCTGCTCTCCTCAGCACCAAAGCAATTTTCAGAGCATTCCCATTGATAACACAAACAAAACAGATGAACCATTTCAGGAGCAGGACCACAAACTGCAATCAGACAAGTGATACTTAAACCACAATTTAATGCACGTTCATCAGCAGCCACACGTGGGTGGTGTGAGGCAGAGCAGATACTGATGATGGCTGAAGGCTGCAGGGGGACCCAGCACAGCTCCAAAGGTCTGCTCAGCCTCCCACCCCAGCCACAGCCAGTGCAGTGCAGGGAGCAGGCTCAGGAGCTCATCTGCAAGGACCTGATCCCATCCATCTCTAGTTAAATAACAGGGAAAAGCATCTGGAGTCTCCTGACCCTGGTGGGATGCTGCCAGAGCTCTGTGGCAGCYCCAGGGGCAGCRCACTGAGCTGCTCAGAGCACCCCGAGGAKGGAGGGGATCAGRCCCTGGGCTGTGACTCAGACCAGGTGTGACTCTGATACCTGGCTGGGGACAGCAGAAGTGAGAGCCCAGCAGGGATGGAGGGGAGCCCTTCCTCTGCAGAAGCTGGAGCAGCATCAGAGCTCTGTGTCAGGGCTGTGCAGGAGGARCACGGCAGAGCTTCCCTGAGGGACCCAGCCTGGCTGCCACAGCCCTGCCCCTGCAGCTCTGGGGCCTGCTGAGAGCCAGGAGCACTGGTGGGGCAGCTGGAATGGCTCTGCTTTGGCTCTGCTGAGTGCTGAGCCATCAGCCAGGATGGGATGGGCATCCCTCAGCAGGATGCTCTAAAGCTGTACGTGGACAGGGCACCTGAGAACAGAGGTGTTCCCTCGAGGGCTCAGCACCMCCCACAGCAGCTCCAGCTGCAGCCTCTGAGGGGGCTGCAGTTGGACCCTGGCAGGAGAAGGGGCCAGGCCATGTCCTGTCCATCTCTGGTCTCCAGAAAAGCTCAGAGTGGATCCTGAACTTCTGCTTTCTGTGTATCACAGAACTTCATTCCCTTCCTGGCTGGTCTCCATGTCCAGAATTACCAATATCAATATCCCCTGGAGCTGCCTGGGGATATGGAGTGCTGCCAGTGTTGGGGTCAGTATGAACCCCAGGCAGAATGTGCACTGGCAGACCACAAACCCTGGTTGTTGCCTTGTTACCATAGCTACACCTGACCCACAGGTGACACCTGAACTCTGCCTGCGGGCTCTAAGTAAGTGATGAAGAACTGAAGAATCTCACAAAATGAAGTGACAGCGTTTGAAGAAGAAAAGGTCAACCACACTCATGGGAAAATCTTAAAAATTTAAGCTCACTCTATTAATTTCTATAAACAACTTGTTATCACCCTGCCCACACAGATCTSATGAGATTATTCTTGCCAGCTCTTGATCATGGTACAGTGCAAGTGCATATTGAGAAGTTGTGCCTTTGATCACAGGGAGCACAGCTATTGCAGATAATGCACACCCTGCACACCCACTGATCTTATTCTGATTCTTCCTGGGAAATGAGCAGCYCTGAGACAGGCATCTCAAATCAGGAAACTTCCACCATCACAGGCTGAGCACAAAACAGGCGTTAATCGATTTTAGATCTGACAAAATGATTAATACCAATACTTACACCCCCACATTTCCCCAGCTGTCAAAATACTCCAGCAACTCCAGCAGTTACAGATGTGCAGCTGCTGGGCCTGAACAGAGTTCCATGCACACTTCAGAGAGCAGTGCAGTGCTAATGCACACCAGGGGCGTTTAATTCAGTGTCCAAAGCTCCTCCTCAGAGAGGTGAGAGACTGATGGGCACAGCTTTGCTTTGGGAGAACAAACCATGGAACTCACTTCCCTGGTTTTCCCTGCAATGACACTGAAGCCCCAGGGATGTGTTTCAGTGACAAAACACCCCACATCTGTGTGGGGAACTTTTACAGCTGCTGGACAAGGTGCTGAGGTTGGCAAAGGCTTTTTTCCCCTCTGTGTTGCACAGCTGAATTCAAGCAGGGCTCAGATGAGTGTGAGCCCAGCCAGYGTCTGTCACACAGTCCCCACTCTCCTTGAGGTGTGACATATGTCACTTCACTGTTGTCACACAGGCTTTCATGCTAGGCTGGACGTGGAAAAAGCAAAAGAGGCTTTGTAATCATACATGTCATGGCAGATTAATTCCTAGCATGGAGAAGATGCCCAGCCTCTGAAAGACAGASTCAAAACGTCACTGCTCAGAAAATGGACACACCTGGCTTATTCTGTGCTGGAAAGACAGTCTGGTGTTGTTTTGGGGGCTTGTTTTAATTAAATCTAAATAAAACCAAATAATGCCCCAGAAAATCATGAATCTTTTCACCTAATGTTACCCTTCCCTCTTGATGTTCACAATTTGTTTGACTTCTCCACACAACTCTGCTCCTGRGTGTCTGGGTGTATCTCAGCCTCTGGGTTTAGAATTCTAACACTGCAAAAGCTGGGCAGGAGGAACTGCCTCCAGCCCCAGATAAATCAGGCTGGCAGCCAGGTGGCCCCAGTAATTCCAGAGGAGTTCTCCCTGTGCACTGGGGGATGCCAGATCTGCATCCCAGGAGTCTGTACATCCTGCAGAGCTGCTCTCCTGCACAGATCCCCCACAGCACATCCTGCAGGGCACACGTGGGTGCCATGAATCTGAAAAGCCAGCCTGTCAATCCAGAGCCCTGTGCTCATTTTCCTCAACAGCTTTCAAGGACATTTACCATAAATCTGTGAAAGGAGAGCTACTTACAGGTCTGGGATTTATAGAAAGTGCTGCCTATTTGTGCTCTGTCTTCTGTCAATAGCATTAAGATTTGCAGTTTGCACTGAATTATCCAATGACCTAAATCCTAGCAAGCTATCAAAATCTGTTTCCCAGATAAAGGCATGCTGAGTTTGATACATTTATCARTGCCTGACACCCAGCACTGCTTACAAGCACGGCAATTCCTCAAGCCTTCCTCAGCAGCAGACAAAAGGGAGGTACAAATGAATTACAACCTATTCACTCCARCGGTTTCAAATAATTATCAGCCATTGGAAACAAAGCAACGCAATTCCTGCCTCCTGATCTCACACAGACTCCTGGCTCTAATGAGGCACTGTTTATTTACGTCATGTAAAGCATCCAAATCTTCTGCTGACAGCTCCAGGATGATTTATTGTTCTTCCATTATGCTAAATACTTGGGCTAGATCATGCCTCATTATACAAAATAGAATCCATTGCCAGTCAGCTGGATGGGAGTYGATGTGGGAGAGGCAGGGGGTTTGCAGAGTGTCACTACAGCTCTGTGCTGACAGGAACCTCAGCAGCAGGGCTCCAGGATGTGACAGGGCCAGTCCTGCCTGCACTGCTCTCCTGCAGCACAGCGATCCTGCTCGAGCACCAGCGAGGCACCGGGGAGCTGGAAGCAGCAGATGGAATTTTAACTTTACACAGCTCCTTTCCAGCCCCAAGGGCTCCACAGCCCTGATGGCAGAGGGCATTTCCAGGGAAATGTCCATGTAGAGGCAATGCAGGCACTGCTGAGCACACACAGCACRCACAGCCTGGGACAGCCACGCCAGCAGAACAACACTCACAGCCTCTGAGGGCTCTGGGTGGAACCAAAGGCTTTCAGACAGATCAAAGAGCAAAGCTCCAGGACATAAAAATATCCTTCTCATCCACCTCAGGGAAAGGCTGTCCAGCAGCAGGAAAAGGAACAGCTTTCACTGAAAAATCCTACACTGAGAATTTAAGGTTTTTTAAGAGCCTGTGAGAGATTTTGAACAGCTTTTGGAGCTTTCTAAACTCTGAAGTGTGCCTTAAGCTAGGTTTACGTTGCATAAACACTTGCTTTCAGATTTATTATTATTATGAAAGATACAACATGAGCATAATAAATGATTGTGGTATTAAAGCACATTTTACAGCATCATCTCGAGTGCTGCTCCCTTTAATGCTCTGCTTACACGGCATGGAGGGATTTGCTCTGCAGCTGTGTTAGGATGCAGGGACAGAACTCAGTGGTACAGCCCAGAACAGGTTTTCTCTTTGCTCTCAACAGTTCTGTGCAGAACACCCCCTGAGCTGTGACACACAGAGGTGGCAGGGCTGGCATTCCAGGCAATCTGCTAATGAAGCTCCTGGCTCTGCTTCCATTYCTCTGGCCTTTGGCTCCTGCCTGAACAGTGGGACAGAGCCAGGGCACAAACAGGGCTCAGCAAGTGGGCAAAGAGCTTCTGAACAGAGAAAGGTGTCCCTTACARTGGGAAAGAAATGAATAAATGGGAGCCTGGCCTTTGGATCCAAGATTTCATCACCCCTCTGCTTTGTGCACTGAGAGCAGGAGCTGGGGGGCTGAATTCCCTGGGGAGGGACTTCCTGGGCATTCCACGGATGAGGGAGGTGATGCTGAGGGTCACCTGCCCTTCCTGGGCATCCCAGGGATGAGGGAGGTGATGCTGAGGGTGCCCTGGCCTGAATGGGAGGAGCTGAACCCAGCAGGTCCCTTTAGGTGAGAGCCAGGCAGGGCTGCCAGGTAGTGCAGGAATTCTGGTTTGTRTTCCAGCTGCAGATTGAATGAGCTGTCTAAAACCACTGTGACCCTGCCTGCTTACTGGGGAAAAAAATTTAAAACTTCAGCTTGAAAGAGTGTTTCAGAATAATTAATCTTCTTGAAAGTGCTYGGCAGAATTTTGGTGTCCAAAGGTAATACATTTCTTTTGATTCTTATTGTCTCCTGGTTTTTGTTTTGGTTTTTTTTCCTAACAGAAAATAAAATGCAATTTTCTAAGAMTACAATTCTGAAATGATGCAAGATTCCCATGATGTGCACTAATAATTGCYACCATCAGATAACACAAAGACTGAGGCTATCCAGCTTTTGGAACAAATGAGTTTTGGCTCCCAGTTAGCAAATGTTGCTGCAGACTCCCAGCTTCCCTCTGCTCCTCCCCACAGTTCATCTACCTCTGATTGCTGTAATGTTCCCTACAGACAGACAAATTGTTTGGGTTAACTTTCAGCATTTACATTCGTTTTTCATTTGTGACTGTTTCAATTAGCAATGTCATCTATTTCTGAAAGCTTTTTACTTTTAAATAATTAGGGTTTACCCAAGAGGTTAGCACAAAAAAAAAGTATTTGAAATGCTAATCCAGCACCTCAGACAAAACCGTTCCAGCAAATTTAAAACCCTGTTGCTTCTAAAGCAGATTGTAAAGCCAGCAGTGTCCACAGCATACTGATAACCCAGGGCAGCACCGAGCAGGGAGGGGATGGAAACGCTGACAGAGCTGGAATGAGCTGGGGCTGGGCACGGGGATTTAATGAGCACA
This sequence comes from Alauda arvensis, assembly GCA_902810485.1. Lineage (NCBI taxonomy): Eukaryota > Metazoa > Chordata > Aves > Passeriformes > Alaudidae > Alauda > Alauda arvensis. The sequence goes on along the minus strand of CADDXX010001035.1, from coordinate 34,565 downwards.
GGGATTTAATGATGGCAGTGGGCTGGGCTGGCCCTGGCCAGGAGAACGAGCCCCCCTGAAGCTGCTGCTGAACATCACCTGCACCCAGGGCCTGGGAATTACACACAGAAAGGGGATTCTCCTGTCCCCTTTGTCAGCCACTRCAGCCTTGCCACTAACACACACATCCACAAATACTTATATTTAATGCCAGAGCAATTGGATTTCTCATGGAACATATTTCTAACTACATTCAAATCCAGAAAAGAGGAAGGAATCTGTTGCTTTGGTGCAAGCCATGCTTTATATCTGGATTTAGTGCTTTTACTCTTTTTCTTTCCYACATTTGATGCACTTGGACCTGAATGATCAAACACATGCTCAGCCTGCAGAGCTGGCAGCACTGCAAACRTGCAGAAATGAGGCAGCTGTGCCCAAGCTTCACTCTGTACCTGGTGGCTCCCCTRCCTTCTGCCAACATGCAATTCAAGAGCTGCACTCTCTGGCTCACTGGTGGCTCCTCACAGCTCCCAAAAAGCCCCCACCATGAGCAGGTGCCACCTGGAAAGGCTGGGCTGGGAAGCAGATGGGGACACAGCAGTGCCTGGGGAGTTTCCCTCCTAAATTCAAAGCCATGCTGGAAGTTCACTCTGGATACTGCCACCATCCACATTCTGCAGGATCTGGAGSAAACTCTGCTTTGGGTACTGAGCAATGGCAAAGCCCCACACTGCCTTTGCTCCACAGGGCAAGAGCCATTCCTGGGGTGGGTGCAGTGTGCAGAGCCAGCTCTGGGGAAGGTGGGCACTCAGGGCACTGCCTCGCTCTCCTCTGAGCTGAAACTGCTGAGCTTTTCACTCTGCAAACAGCCRGCCTCTCCTAAGGGCACGTTTTGCTAGGAGAGGAGTCTATTCTGCTGTCATAACACACAAGTGTTTGAGTTTATCTCCCCCTGCACACCTGGCACGCCTCCATCACATCCCACTTATTTTTACAGAGTKGCACACAGAGGTTACTGCTGTAAGRAAGTGCTCCCAGTGGAGAGCAAAGCCAAACTCCAATCACAGCACAGCCTCTCTTCATCACTGGGGTTATTATTGGTTCAATTGTGCAGGTGCTGAACGCCTGTCCACGGGGGATGCATAAACACTGASAGACCAGAGCACAACACTTGACTTCCACACACACTGAAGAGTCAGGCTGCTGCTTTTGCTACCAGAATCAGGCACCAAGGAGCCACTCTGGAAAGGAGGGAGATCTCAGAGCACACAGGGACAGCCCATTGATCAGGCACCCCCAAATGCAGGACTCCATCAGGGATCTGCTGTCCTCTGATCATTTCAGTGCATTGGAACTTAACTACATTAATGTATCTTGAATTAATTTTCTGGGTGTTAAAGTGCAAACTGGGCTAATAAAAGTGACACATTGACTTTTTCCAGGGAATGATGTTCAGCTTACGCAGAATGGCAGCATAAATGAAAATTAGCCTCAAGACAATGTTAATTACATTTTATCCATTAGTAGGAGGGTAATTGAACCACTCATTTTCACTGCAAAGAAAACCCTTCTGGCTCCATAAAGGGAAACTATGTGTTTAATGTGCAAATTAAAGTCTAACAATGGAAAAATTCACACCAGAAAGAAACCCAAAATGCAGGAAATGTATATCTGTATTATATTGCAGTGACCATCTTGGACATAATCTGTGTCATTGCCCTCTTGCTGAGCTGAGAGAGACCTCACAACGTGTGGCAGAATCCAGGAATTCCTGACAGGAACATGGAATACCCAGATTTAACCAAGAAAACCCCAGACATGTTGCTGACAGTGCTATYAGAACTAATACTGCTCATCAATAACAGCTGCAGAAAATGGTCCTTGCTGATTTGAGAATCTTCCCCCTCGTTTCTATTAGATCTGTACATGGCTGGGAAAATGGCATTTGCTGAGGCAGGAAATCCCCCCAGACACCTGAAGGCATCTGGGCACATCTGGGCAGTGCCTGCAAATCAGGGAGCACACTCCTGTGCAGGACCTGCAGCAGCAGGAGTTCTGACACCTGCCAGCAGCTGCACTCACCACCTGAGCTCTGAGAAACACAGGATGCACTCATGAAAGTTCTGGTTTGTTCTCTGCACTGCTGGAAACACCTTGCTGCTTATCTGTACTCCATATTCATTATTATCTATTATTATCTATTATTATCTATCCATATCCTACTGCCTTTGGGCCCTCCATGGCTAAACAGCAAGAGTTCCAGTTCTGGATGTTCAGCTGTTACAGAAAATCCTTATTGCTTTTACCTACAGGCTCTAACTCTTTCCTGCATGCAGGTTATCTGCCCTGGACTCCCCTGAGATGAGTCTGTCTGGGATTTGCTACCAGGAGACTCTGCAGCTGCTGAGGGCTTGGCAAGGTGCAGTGAGATTGCTGATGTGTCTGGGGGAGAGCAGATAAAGTTCCCAGCTGACAGATAAACTGAGCTCAGCCTGACAAGTGCAGCTTGTCAGGCTGGGCTCTGTGTGCCAGGGATCAGAGAACACCCAGGACACAGGATCTCAGGGTCAGGCAAACACAGCACAATGTTCCTGAGCCCAGGGACACCCCAGGCACAGCCTGGGCCAGGATCTGTGTGCTGGGAGGGCAGATCTGAGCTCAAGCAGTTCAGGAGGCTGATAGCAGCTTGTCATCTGCCCCTCCTGCCTCTGAGGGCAGGGAATCAGGGAATGCACCCAGAGCTGGGCTGCTGAAAGCTGCTGGTGCACAAATGCCCCAGGGAAATCCCACAGGCACCAAAGCATCCTTTCCATCAGCCACATCAAGTGTGGGTGGAACAAGAGTGAGGTGCAGATAACACTCTGGATTATCTGCCCCCTGGGCTCAGTGGGATCCACATCAGCCCCTCCTGACCCCAGGAGCAGCATCTGGGCAGAGTTACACTGAATTCAGAGCTCCTGCTCCTRCAAAGGCCAAAAATACATTCCCTTATTCAAAAATAATAATTTAAAAATCAACCTTTATCACAATATTACCACAAGCATTGAAAGGGATTATCTTATTACAAAAATGAAATTACTTAAATTTACCCTCATTATTGTTTCCCGGGAAAAAAAGAGGCTTTTTTTATTTCATTGTGGATGAAGCTGCTATTTGCATTTAAATGAAGACATCTGAAGAAGAGCAGCTAGAAAGTTAGGGGTTTTTTTTTTTTCCTTTTAGAATGAGATTTCATTTCAGTATTCTATAATGCAARCCCAACTCCACTTCCTGCTTCATTAAATAGTCTGTCACAAGCTGCTTTCCAAAAAACTGTCATGGAGAGAGAGATACTCTGATTATTCCCAGCTGAGGCTTTGTACTGATGGCAGCAATGCAGTGCAGGTATCCCTGAGCACCTGACCTGAGCACACAAATGAGGCATTCCCACACTTCCTGCACACCATGGGTCTTTGTTTTGATTGACTTAGCAGAACTGACACACTTAAAAAACCTTCTTTCTTAATGCTCTGACAGAAGCAGGCTTGTCTCAATGAACCTTGGACAGCTCAGGAGCCATCCCAGCTCTGAGGAGAGTCTGCTCAGGAAGGACCAGTCACTAGGCCTGTGACTCACAGCTCTTCTGCTCATACCTTTATTAATAAGCTTATTTKCATCTCTTTCCAGTGAATTCTGAAAATCAATCCCTTTGTCAAATGCCTTGTGAGCAGCTCACACGAGGGCAGCTGCAGGAATGTCTGCAGTCACAAAGAACTGGAGTCACAGTCCTGTGCTCCTCTTCTGCCATAAATTATTCCATTTGCTCAATGGTGAGGGCTCCTCCAACAAATACAAACCCTTTATGTAAGCAAGGTGTGAAAGGTTCACTCTGCCTTGCCCTCCCAGAGAATGGATGTGGAGAGAGAATCAGACAGAAAAAGAAACAACAAAACAAAAGCTGCTCTTGGGCCACACAGAGACCAGTGTTTCCTTAAATAAAACCGATCAGAGCCCATTAGGAGAGTTTGCTCTCAGTGCCCCCAGGGCCACGGGGACAGGTGAAATGCTCACTTCAGTGCAGCTGGACTGACACGTGTTCTCCACAGGCCTTTGCACAGGCTGACATGTGAAGTTGTTTGTCAGTGCCTGCAGTGAAACACCAAACTGCAGCCCCAAGCAAAGCTGCAGGGGTAAAAATGGGTTTGGGGTCAGCAGCCCCTTCTCACCAGGGTCCAGRTGTTCCCCAGAAATCACTGACATCCAACAAGCAAACAGCACAGATTGGGAAGTGGTTTTTGGTGCTGGCAGGGAGGAGGAATGTGGAGCCACAGTGGCAGGGGTTTGAGGTGGGGTGAGCAGCCCCTGCTGGGATCTCCTGCACAGGCAGGGAGTAATTGAACATTGCACTGTCAGTACCTCTCAGCACTTCTGCAATTGTTCTCCAGTGCTTCTSAGCATTAAGACTTTTAAGAACAGCAAATCAGTGAAATGCTGTCTTTGAGCTCTTTGCCCATGAAGCAACTCTTGTTTGAATCCAGTTAAGATCAAAGAGAAGGAAGGAGAGGAGATAAGAGTGCACTGGCAGGTATTTCTGAATGTCACTGTGCTACCAGAACTCCCTGCAGCTGCTGCTCCATCCCCACCCTCCTGTCCCTCCTGTGTCCCTCTGTGCACCAGTCAGCATCACCAAAGCAGTGTCACAAACACACAGACACTGTTCCTGGGGGGAGCAGGGACTCCTGAGAGGCCGTGCCTGGGYATCCTTTGCTCTGTCAGGGACTCTGCAAAGCAGACAGGAGTTACCTTCCCAGGTGTGGAGCAGAGAGTGATGAAATCCCAGCCGGGGGAAGGCTGGGTGAGCTTCCCAGCAGAGGGCAGTGGGAGGACAGGTATGAAGGTAAGACAATTAGTGTGTTCTGCTCATCAGAGCATCCACGTTCTTCTCCCATGTTCAGCTTTTTGTGAGATTTCTGCGGGAGGAACTCAAACTGCTTGGCAAAGGTTGTTTGAGTGAAACCTGCTCTGCTTCAGGAGAGGCAGCAGCTCCCCATGGATGGACAGAAGGGTCAGCAGGGTTTAAAACCCCTCTGCTGTGCCAGGATCACTCAGGATTCCAGTGCCACAGGAGGAATGCCAAGGCCTTTCTGCCCCTGTACCTGATGTTGCCAAGATGTGTTTCCATGCCATGGTTTAAGTTATGTAATTCCTGCCATGGTTTAAGTTATGTAATTGGCCTTGTCTGGAACCTGTGATCACCACACTGCCAGGTGCTTTCTCAGGGACAGCAAATGCTTTTTTTCCACCATTAAACCCCTCTTGCACTCTGGGCTCTAAATGTCACAGCACTGGTGTGACTACACAGAAATTCCCTGGGTGTTTGAAGAACAAACGTGCTGTTGCTTTCTCTCAGMCTGCCCAGAGTGGGGATGGGGATGCAGAGCTGCAGCCAGAGCTGCAGCCAGACCTGCTCAGAGCATGCAAAGCCACCCAAATTCCCAGGACAGCTCCAGCACAGAGCCCTGGCTGTGTCTGTGCAGCCACCCTGCTGTCAGTGACCCAGCTGCCTCCCCAGCTGGGGGCAGCTCAAGGATGTCCCTGGTTCATCTGCAAGCACCTGCAGACTTTTACCCCAGTGTGGTTTCATACAGCCTGGCTCCTTGCTCAGGCTGTTTTCCCCAGGAGATTCCTGTTTGCTGGCTGCTTCCAGCAGCACCMGTTCTGCCAATTCACATCTGCCCAAGCAGGTTCCTTCAGGAAGGAGAACCAAACCCTTATTAAAGTCACTGAAGTTCAAAGTGCCTCCTCACTGGCCACTCCAGAAAGCAATGACAAATCCTCTAAGTGTGGAAAGGACAAGAACAGACMCCAAAGACAGGAGCAGAGCAGCCCCTGCTCACCCAGAGGAGAGCTGTGCTTCCCTGCATGCAGCTGCAGTGCAGATCTGTTCTCTCCTGCTCCTGTTCAGGACAAAATTAGATGTATACTTTTACATATTTTTACATATGTTCAGCTTTTTTCCTCTCTGTTTTCAGTGTTGAAATGCTTTGTTTYCCCCCTCAYGTCTAAGCTTYTCACTTTTTTCAGTGGTTCCTGTTCTCACCTATCAGCAGAGCCATATACACACATTGGATTGTACCCAGTCCTGACAAGGAAACTTAACTCCATTTTCTGGCATCTTCTTAAGATCAAAGGGAAAATACAGATGTGGAAACAACACACCTTCATTCCACTGAAACAGGGAGRATTATTTTTAAATTCAAAGCTGCTTTGCCTCACAAATATTACAAGCAGAAGTTGGAATTTTWACCCTGAGTTACAATGGAAGTCTCATCACTACAGTGCACTGCCTTTCTTTATGGAACTCTGTAGGTTCCATATTTCTACCCAACTCAACAATTCCTGGGTTTTACAGCCAGCTGGAACATCTGAAAGTCCAGCAAGGTATTTGCAAATTGCCAGGACTGATTTCCAGGCCAGGTATGGAGTGGTTCCAATATTGCTGTTCCCTGTCTGGAGCTGATGGGTTTGGGAAATTCAGCACTGCAGGAAAAGTCCCTTTGAACTGTAACTGCTGTGTCTGCAGGGGAGTCACTGTGCAGAATCCACCCCAGGGCAGTGATTCTGTTATTTTATGATAGARCCAGTAAGTGGTAGGAAAAAGAACCAGACTTTTTAAGTTTAACATTTACATTTCTTATATGCCTATAATTCAGTCTCTTTAAATGTCAAGCTTCTTCAAATGAGCACTTCCCACATTTTGGTGTTGTTGGGGTTTTTTCTGTATTCTCCTCACAATTAGAAATGACATCAGTGATTATAAAACAACATGAGGTGYTCCAAAACCTCAGCTGCACAGATTTCCTGCTTCCCTTCTCTGAAGGTCACAGCAGAAGTGGGACAGATGTGCTGGTACCTGGGGCCCTGGCCCTGTCACCCTCTGGGGCCCTGGAGCTCAGAGGTGACACCCAAGAGCTGCCATTGCTGCAGGTCCTGGCCACCCCTCAGTCCCTGTCCTTGTCCCCTGGCTGCCACCCTGCTCTGAGCACACCTCACACAGGAACAGGAATTCTCACCACCCCTGGCTGCGAGGAGGATGGAAAAGTCAGGAATAATTCTCTTAATTGACTACTCTTCCTACTCCTTGTAATCTAGAGGAAATCTAATTAATTCTACATGAAGAGCCACTATTCTGTGGTGAAGTGTAATTCCTGATCTCTGGGGCTTCAGCTTACCAGTTGTCAAATTATCCAATTACACACTTGTTAAAATCCATTTTGGGGAGATTTTCATGGCTCGTAAATAAATAATGTCAGAATGTGGAATCCCCAGGAGACACACAGAGCTCCCCAGGGGGATGAGGATTCCCATCCCTGGGGCACACAGAGCTCCCCAGGGGGATGAGGATCCCCATCCCTGGGGCACACAGAGCTCCCCAGAGGGATGAGGATCCCCATCCCTGGGGCACACAGAGCTCCCCAGAGGGATGAGGATCCCCATCCCTGGGGCACACAGAGCTCCCCAGGGGGATGTGAATTCCCCATCCCTGGGGCTGTGCACACCCCCAGGGTGTCACAGAGCACAGAGCACAGCTGGGGCTGGAGCTGCTCTCCCACAGGGAGGGGCACAGGGACCCCTCAGGGAGCATCTGCAGGAAGGAAATGTTCTCCTGCCCGTGTAAATTCTGCATCCTCATGTGCCAAACCTGAGCCAAGAAGCAACCCTTCTGTGATCTCCTTTATTTCAGTGAAAGCAATAGTGTTACAGAGCAGTTTGCAATATTTGCTGCACTGTGTGCTGTGTTAGGAAATGCTGGGACTGAAACCAGACATGAAACAAGAGAGGAACAGAAGGCACTAATCTGCTTTTTATAAACCCAATCTGACTGTGTTTCAATAAAAGTAAATAAGCACCGTCCCCGGTTTGGCTTTTTTTCAATAACAGCAAAAAAAAAATCCTTTTGAAATTTCCTTAATATTGAGTCTGATTATCATAAAGATAGGAAGGTGTTGGAAAACCAATCCAGATTAGGTGGCACAGTGTTCCCAGTGAATCCTGGYCATTCTGGGAACAAGTGTGAGACTGCTCAGGACATCCTGACTCAAAAATCACTCAGRGCACTTTTCTGCTGTAATGAGGTCCCTTTCAGCAGCTGAAATTGGCTCCACAAAAATTACCAAATTACCAAGTAAGTACAAGACCATCATTCTGAAAACTCTGTTCATCACCAAATTATTTCTGTTTTAAACTCAGAACATYTGTGATAACAGTGGTTTTACAGCAGTGTGAAAASAGGCCAGGAGTTCTCAATCTTGTGTCCCTTGTCACAAAGGAGGGAGAAGTTCTGGTGAAAGCTGCTCTAAATTCAGACCTGCTGTGTTTCCCTGCTCCTTCTACATCTCACAGCYCCAGAGCAGCACAGACTGTCAGGGTGAAGGATTGGGCTTGTCTCAAACCCAGTGCAACCCCACAAGTCTAATCCAGGAGAACACATGTAGCTCACTCTGCAGAAAGAACAGCAGCTCTCACACAAAGCCATTTTTCTTGGGCTTTAATTCCTAAAGACAAATACCCTGGTGCTTGYTGCTGCTCCTCTGGGGATCCCAACTTCCCACACGGCACATCAGGCTGTGGCTGTCAGCAGCTGTGCCTGCAGGGCAGCCCCAGCCCCATCCCTCACTGCCCCTCTCACAGAGCCAGGGTGTTCTGTTCTAGCTGATCACATCATCAGGCAGCCCCTGTGCAGCCCCAGCCCCATCCCTCACTGCCCCTCACACAGAGCCAGGGTGTTCCAGCTGATCCCAGCCTCACTGCAGCCCCAGCCCCATCCCTCACTGCCCCTCTCTCACAGAGCAGCTCCCCTCACAAACACCTGCACAGCAGTGGCAGGAGGCACTGTGTGCATTGTGCCATCCCCTGGGATGTCCCTCCTCCAGAGCTGACTCAGAGTCAGCACTGCTGGGGCTCAGACACTGCTGGGAGAAAGGCAAGGCTGCTTCATGGAAGGAGATTTTACATCCTTGACCTGTGTAATTTCAGGAGGCAATAGGATGTATTTCTGAAAAGAAAATGGTTGCTGGCAATATCACAATGATCCAAAGGTTCCTCCCTTTCTCAGGAGTGGGTTTCATCTGTGATTCACTAATCATTTTGATTTAAAAAGGCTCCTTTTCAGCACTGGGTAACATTTTAATTAAATATTTGAAAACTTGCCGAATACTGTAATTGCAATTTAAAAGCTATGAATTAGGAAGGTAAAAGCTTTTATCTACTCTCCAGACATCTTTTTCTTTTTCATAAAGCTGTCAGAGGAGTCTTTAGGAACATTCCCTCACTGAATGTGAGTAGGACAGAGGGCTCTGGCTGATGAGATGCTGCACTCCTCAGCTGCCAGGCAGAGCTCAGGCAGCCCCAGCCAAAAGCTGATCCCCTGAATCATCTGCATCATCTGATCCTCTGCATCCCCCACAATGGGACAGGTACCCTCAGAAAAGGCCAGGTTTGACCCCAGAGCACCCTGACTGTCAGCTCAGAGGGAGCGTGGGGAGAGCAGGCTGCAACAGCCCCCAGCAGCCTATATTGTGTTATGTTATGTTATGTTATGTTATGTTATGTTATGTTATGTTATGTTATGTTATGTTATGTTATGTTATATACTCTAGTATTAACTTGCTGATTTGGACATCTAGAAGATGCATGTGGACAACAATTGACCAAAAACTGAAGGCTGTGAACCTTCAGCCTTCCCAGGAAATTCCTGAAGGGGCACTGAGCATCCTGCACACACTCTTCCCCTGGATTTCAGGAGAAAGTTAAGTGAATATTGTTTTCATTCTGCTCCTTTTTAAATGGAAGAGGGGATTTTTTTTTTTTTAATTTAAAATTTGCAAATTACAAGCAGGCTTAGCAAGGACCACAGGGAGAAGTGAAGTATCAAACTAATCAAAGTTGGRAAGGCTGCACCTGAATCATCATTTCCTGAGCACAAAGTGAAGCCTGACAGGGATGTGAGGCTCTGCAGTGCCCTGGGGCTCCCTCCCTGGCACTGCAGGCAGTGCAGAGAAGGTTMAATATTCCCAGAGTGCCAGGGAGGCAGGCACTGCTGCCATTTCTCTSTGCTCCTCCCCTCCCCATCACCCCCACACCTGTTGCCTTGCAAATGCCATCTCCTGGAGCCTTGATGGGCTGAGTGTGACCTTTGAGCACACAATTCTGTGCTGCACAACGGGCTTTTCTTCAGTTTAATGCAAATTAAGAGACTGAGCTGATTTGTGGCCAGTGCCAGAGAATCTATTGTTGTTCTCAGGAGCTGAATKTTACCACTCCATCAGTTGATAATAAAGCAGTCAGGGATCATGGGCACACGTGGGGAGAGCTGGGGTTTCTGGAAGCCCTGGGGATGAAACCTTTCCTCTTTTCARTGATGGATGGAGGGAACAGAACCCWCAACATCTCAGCTGATGTCAGCCTGATCACTGCACAGCCTAACCCAGAGCCAGTGGGGCTGCACTGCCAGCAGGGTGCAGCTGATGATATCCTGTGCTTTGGGAAAGCCTCTCCCCTCCCAGCACAGCAGCAGAGACCTCCCCGTGCTCAGCTGGAGGTGACACAGCCCTCGTTCACCACCACCAGAGCAAAACCTGGCTCTGGTGAAATAAAGAATCCCAACATCTCAGTGCTTTGGGAGCTGGTGAGTATAAATAACAACAGCCAGTTGTGTGAGTGTGAGTGCAGGGAACACCTCCAGCCAGGGTGTAATTACCTGGCTATCACCTGGCAAACGTCCAGCTTACATTGCTTTAAATGCTCTGAGATTGAATTCTGTTTTGCTTTGGGCACTAAATAATAATGTGTCAATATTTCCACCTCAGGGTGGCTGAGAACAGGAACAGGCACAGCCACACCTCACACAAGGGTGCTCCATCCCTAACAACCACAACATGTGACAGGGAGAGGAGAGGAATGCACAGGTGTGTGATTGTACCTGAAACCTGGGTATCCAAGAGSCATTTGTGAGGTAAGAACAGGGCTGAAGGACCAGGCCATGTTCCAGTGCTGCACTTTCACTGTGACCATGGGGCAGCCCATGGATTCCACTTCTGCACAACAGACACTGCCACACTCTGCATTCTGTGCTCCCCAGCTAATTACAATTAACCAGGGTTCATGCCTCACTCTCAAATGGGTACAGTCAGAATTCCCAATGTGCAAAGCCTGTCCCTCAGGAGGTGCAGAGCAATGTGAGAGCACTCTGGGCTCGGGTCAGAGATGAGCTGGGTGTCCAAGCCCACCTCAGAGCTCTGAGCCATGCAATGCTGGGGGCTCAGCTGCTGTCCCCAGAATCAGCCCAAGAGCAGCACCTGGCCAGGATCTGTCCCTCAGGGTGTCCCCTCTGTCCCCCTCTGCCCCTGTCACACCCTGGAGCTGGAGAGCAACACCAAAACCTGCAGAGAGCCAAACAATTCCTTACCATGGCCAGGGGCACAACTGCCACCAGCTCCTTGTGGCTGACGAAGATCTTGGAGATGGCCAGGTGAGACGTGGTGTCCCCAGGGTACTSCACCTGCCAGGTGATGAGCTGGGCCTCAGCTGGCTCCCCCAGGGCTTCCATCTCAAAGTCAATCTGCAGGATCTCAGAGGCAGGACCCTCGGCACTGCAGCACAGAAAGCAGAGAAATGCTCACTCACACCACTGATAAGCCAGGAACATAATTGCTTTTAGAGTGATAAAACCTTGGATTGAGGCTCCTCCAAAGAGAGCATTTGCTGGGCTGATGGATTGAATGAGGAATTAATCATTTGCACTTGTTCCAGGGCATTTCCCAGCAATTCCAGGGGCTCAGTCACACCTTGTGACATGGATCACTGTGCACTGCTCCCTTCCATAGGGCAGAAGCACATCAAAACCAGATCAAAACCAGATCAAAACTAGATCAAAACCAGATCAAAGACAAACAGAGGCTGAAACCACAGCCCAAACTGACTGCAGGCCTTGCCTTTAAGGAGCACTTTGTATCTCCTCCCTGGCAAAGCAGCACCTGCACAAATCCAAAGGGAATCACTCCTTGGAAGGGGAAACCACTGCACAAAAAGTATTTTCTGTTTATTAAAAGGGCATGGAAGAAAGGTGAGAGCTTGGGATGGGGTTCATGAACAAGGGCAGCAGGGAGCAGAGGACTGGAAAGCTCAGAGTTGATTTTTGGCCTCACTGCTGCCTTGCTGTGAATGTCAGTGGGAAGCTCCTTTTGTCCTTTGCTAAAGCAGCAATTACAGATAATGGAGCTGTTGTGACACTCACAGAACTGGGTTGTTTCGTGTCCTGCCAGGACCCTGGGGCGGAAGGAGAGCAGAGCCTTGCTGGGTGTGATTTTGGGGCAGCTGCCCAAAGCCAGGCTGGATTCATGAGCTGCCCTTCCTGGGGCTCCACGTTGGTGTCACAGCACCCAGAAATGCAGAGAGGAGGGAGTGGAGAGGGGATTGAGGCAATTCCTGTGAGGTTTGTTCTAAATGCAGCCACTGCATGGAAAGGCAGGGAAGGGCCATGGTGTGTCCTGGTGAGCTCTGAGGGAGGGACAAGGAAAGGCTCCATTTCCTGGGAAGCTGTAGGGGAATGTGGAATCTGTGAGCACACATCCAGGGCACACTGAGAATGCTGAACATTCAGTGTTTGTGTGGAGGGGAAAGGAAAGAACAGGATTTTTCTGTGGGATCACCCTCAAGGAGAGGAAGACACAGCCCTGAAGGGTCACTGAAGCCATTTCTGCTGGAGACTGCAACTGGGGAAAAAGGGAACATTTCAGCAAGTGATGAGAGAATCCCAACAGGCACCCAGAGCCCAGCAGGGTCCCCAGGTGATGTGGGGAAAGAGCTAAACCTGAGAATACACTGGTGTGAAGGCCAGTTGTGACAACAGCCCCAGTCTGGGACTCTCCCCAAGATCCTCAGAGATTCCACTGTGCTGACTGAACTCAGAGCTTCACCCAGTGCTGCTTGGGGAAGAGCAAGATCTGATTATCTCCAAGGTTTGTATTTCAGTGGCTGCACTGTGTCCTCTCTCTCCTGGATGAATTTAAAGGGAGCCTCTCTGTTTCCAAAATGGAACACATTGTGTTCAATTTCTCATTGCTCCAGGTCAGGAAAAAAAGAGCAGGGTTTCTAAACGAGCTGTGAATGCAGGCTCATTTCRTGCTGACCCAGGTGGGATCAGAGCTGCTTTATGCAGCTGTGACTATTGAATCTCAGTTACCTTAATTGTGTGAGCAGGAGCAGGCAGGGCATTGCTGTAAATCCCTGGCACAGAGCCTGGCCTGTGTTCTACCCCAGTTCTGTGCTTGAAGAGCCGATTTTTGAATGGAATTGAGTCTCCAGACAATGAAGCTCGGGCTGGGACCCTGCTCAGGTGCCCCTGGGCACTGCTGCTGTCACAGGGACTGGGGGCACTGGGGGCAGTGCCAGACCCTGGAGCCACCAAAGCACTGCCAAAAACAGGCAAACCCCTAAATCCCCAATTCTGTTCCAGCTCCCCAGCACATCTGGGGCTGTGCCCTGAAATCTCCTGCAGAGCAAGAGGGGCACCAGCAGGGTCAGGAAAGGAAGGAATGATGGGAATATCTCCCAGGGATAATGGGAGAACATCCCACCAGAGAAGGGTGCAGCAGCACAGCTGAGCCCAGCAGGCTGCAGGGGCTGTGGAAACCATTACCCCCATCTCACAGGAGAGAAAATTAAACTGAAAATGATTGCCCTCAAAGAGAGGGGATGAGATGATTTATGCACCACGAAGTGGGGAAAGGTGGCATTTCAGAAGGAAGGGGATTTCTGGGGTAGAAGTAAGGTCACGTGTTGTGTTATCACACAGACAAAAACACCGAGCTCCTTCCCTGTGTGGGAGGAAACATCAGCCCACAGCAGGGGTGGGATAAATACCTACAAACCAAAGCACTGCCATGTTGTAGCAAAGCTCTGGATTTTTTTTTTTTAAACATTTCATTTCTGATATGGATTCTGTTGAAAATGAAAAAAAGAAATCCTTTCCTGTGGTATTTTCCCCAGAAAGTAAACAACTTCACTAAAAGGGTTTGACAAACCTCTGCTCCTCTCTTCTGGAATTTGCAGCCATTAACTCCTGGTATCATCCCTGAACAGAACGTGGTTCCTCACCACGAATGAGGGGGTGGGAAGGAAATCTCAGTGTCACCAGAGAATCAGCCCTCCCTGCAGAGTATTTGGGGTTTGGTACCTCCATCCCTTCTCTGCCAGCCCTGCAGCCCCCCTGGAGCACATGGACTCTGCATTTACACCCCCCTGCAGCAGCACATCCCAGCACTGCCCAAGGGCTGAAATCCAAGTGGGCTGGAGGCAGATCCCTGCAGTGCTCTGGGAACATGCAGCCCAGCCACAAACTGTCCTCACACCCAAACAGAGCTGGGCTGGGGAAAAAGGAGGAGGGAACGAGAGGATACTGAGAGAAATCACTGAGTGAGAAATCTCCTGCACCAGCAGGAATATATTTATATATATATCTGTCCATCTGTATTTAAAGTAGTCAGGAGAGAATCCTGATAATCTTTTAATTTATCTTCACCAAGAAAAGACTGTCTGTCTGGCCTCTGCTGGATTCCTAAAAAAACCATCCCCACCTCGGGTCTCAGGAGGGAGAATGCTTTTATCTGGGAGGGTTTTTGTTTGTTTTATGAAGCCTTTACAGACTGTGGTGGCAGCAGGGACATTTGCATTCCTCTGCACGACTGCTGGGGAGACAGAGCTCTCATCCCTGCTGCACAAACTGCCCTGGGGATGCAGGAAATGCACCCTGCTGCTGAGCACAAACTGCCCTGGGGATGCAGGAAATGCATTCTGCCGGTGGCTGACAGCACCCTCGGGCATGGGATGTGCAGGGGGAGGAGATGAGGGGTCCTGCAGGGAGCCCACGGGAGCACAGAGCCAGGCAGTGACAGGAACATGAACCCACAAACACCAGAGGTTTGTATCCAGAGAGGAGGCAGAGGAGTCCTGGAACTTGACTGGAATAAAGGCAGAGCCCATGGGCCATTTCCCCTGGGGTCTCTCCAGTTTTTGGAGGATGCAGCCTCCTTTTCATCTCAATTTCCAGCCACATTTCCCTCTCTCTTCCCCCTCTGGCTGAGGAACTTGAGACTTCCCAAATCACCCAATACAGAGCCCTTCTCATGTACATCCCCCCTTTTCTTTTCCTTGTGTCACTCAGTGGAATTCCCATGGAATTCATGGCTCTTCCCACTCAATCTCTCAGTATGTAACTTTATTTATCAGCAGACCCAGGGTTTGTTTGCAAAGGCAAATCTCTCAYTCCTTTCATCAACCAGTGCCATCCTTCCCATTGTTTCTGTTCTCTCTCAGTGCTGGTTTTCTCTCCCAGCAGAGCCAGAGTTTGTTTGGAAAGACAAATAAATCCCTCCTTGTTTCCAGGAGAAGCACTCGGTGCCCTGGGAGGGCTTTGCTGAGCCCTCCCCTGAAATCCCCCTGCACAGGCTGTGCTGCTGAAAGGCCACGAGCACATTTCTGCTCTTTTCCTGGGGTTTTCTGTGGGTTTTTTGTGGTTTTCTGTGGGTTTTTTGTGTTAGTCAGCTCATCAACAGCCAACAACACATCAGCCAACCCACACAAACACTAAAACCCAAAATATTTCAGATGAAGTGAGACCTGGGGCTCAGCCCATGCCAAGGTCAGAGAGGGCTCTGCACAGCCCAGGGTGCAGCACAGATCATCCCTCACCACTGATACAGCCAGAGAAGGTGATAACACACAGCACTACATGAAAATTTTATTTTATTCATTGTCATCTTACTATTAAAAATTCAGGGTAGGTGGGCTGAGAAGTCATTTTTCTCTGGGAATCACTGTATGAAGTGAACCAACTAGCAAGAAAAATCACCAAGAAATGAGTCTGCTAATCATGTAATAGTTATTTTAAAAAATTGATCCATCTCTCTGGAGCTTGACATCAGTACTGTTGGTTGAGAAATATTTGCTGAATTATTTATTTGACTTTTTTTTTTGCTGTTGTCAAATAAATTATTCACTATCCCATTTTCCAGCTGTTGGTAGCACTTTTCCCAAATAACTCAATTCAAAAGTGAGCAAGAATTAGCAAAACCTCTTTATATATTATCAATTAAAAAGATAATTCCCATTGAGTCAGCACTTCAGAAGCAGGCTCTGAGCACCTCAGAGGTGGGAAAGGCAGGGACCATTTAGCACATTTTGCCAAGGGAAGGGTAAATCAACACTGAATTTATGAGCCCCCATCTGATAATCATTCAATGAATGATCCCCAGCAGCCAGGGAGCACCAGGTGCTCCTGCACAGCCCCAGCTCCTGTGCACAGGCACAGAAAGGGTTTTACTGACACAGCAAAGTCCAATAAAACCCTGCAAATACACTCTGCCTTCCTCCACCTGCTGTTTATTGTCCTCAGCACAAAAATACCAATAAATGTGGGATAACTCACTCACAGGTGTGACAGAACTGCAGAGGAGGGGACAGGCACAGCCAGGAGTGTTCATGGACTGGGGAAGGTTCCTGCACAGCCAGCCAGGGAATGGGGCTGGTTCTGTGAACAAGGGCAGAAACAAGGGAAATGCAGCCCAAGTGTCATTGCATGGGCAGGAGAGGCAGGGCTGAAGGGGCAGGGGAAAAGAGGCAGGGGTGAAGGGGCAGGGCTGAAGGGGCAGGGGTAAAGGGGCAGGGCTAAAGAGGCAGGGCTAAAGAGGCAGGGGTGAAGGCTGCAGTCACAGAACAGCACAAGGGAAGGCAGGGGCTGGCCCAGGCAGAGCTGTGGGGATTCTCACCAGGAACAGCCCAGGATTGAACCTCTGGGTCAGGAACAGCCCTGAGCATTCCCAAAAACCCCTCCAGACCCTCACTGCAGTGGGGCACACTGCTAACAGCAGCACAGGCTGCTGGAAGGGAAAGAAACCCTCCTGTGAGTGCAGGAATTGCACACATGAGAGCCAGGATCCTCGTGCTGAAGCTCTCCAGAGGCAGCACTGCAAATATTTACAGCTCACAGAACTGAGTGAGGCTCTGTGCTCACAGCCCTGCTCACAGCACTCCTCAGCACACCAATATTTATCCACCTGAAAGGCCTCTTACACATGGCCAGCAGATTTACACCTGTGCAGGAATGTACGTGGGGTTAGACGATGGAATTCAGAATGGTTTTGAAATTATTCAAACATGTAATTATTTAATAATTGAATTAAATAATTTTTATTTACTAATAATACTTACTTTATAATACCCCTACTAATTTTTAAAAATTGTGGCATTAAATCCAGAGTGGAAGATCTGATACCTCAGCACTGAGTCCCAGCCACATCTCCAAGGTGAGATCCATAACACATTTTTTTAATGCTTTGCTTATTGGTGTCCACACTGGTTCAACAAATGCACTTATAGATAAAAGCAGCATTACATCCCACAGCTCTCAATAGACTCCCAAATTAGTGACTAATTTGGAGACACCTGCCAAGGCACATCCAATATCTGAGATCAGTGCCCTCAGCTGAGGAATTCCCTCTGCTGTGAACTCTTCAAGTATTTCTGCTGAACTCATGCATCTTCCAAAGCTGCAAAGCTCTTTTCAATTAAAATAAAAAATGTAAAAGGACTTTTCTTTACACAGTTGTTCAGTGTTTGCCAAATCCAGAATTTAAAAAGGAAGTACTTTCCAGCTCTCTCAATATTAAAACAGAAGCTTCCAGAATCCCGTTTGTTTCTTATTTTTAAGCAATAATATGGAAAATAAAGTGAAGAGAGAAGATCCACCTTGCCTCCCTCCAAAGCCAGAGGGGACTCAGCAATGCTGGCCATTGACAGGCCAAAGATGCACAGCAGCCCTGGCAGGAGACAGATTGATTGTGCTGAGCTGCAGGCAGGGGAAGAGACACCCTAATTGTTATAATTATGAATTCAGCAATGTCAGTAATCATTAACAGTTTCAACAGGTTCATAAATCATTCACACAAGGGGGAGAAGCAGCAAGTGAAGACCAATTTCTGCTCCAGTGACATCCCACAGCACCTGAACACTGGGCTGCTTCAACTGCTCACTCTTATTTACTTTATACTCTCCCTGCTACTGCCCCAGAGTTGCTTAGTCCAATTATGAGTCTTTAATGACTTAATTGAATGTAAACTCTCTTTCTTTGCAAGGCTAACACAGAACCTTTGCAAACACAGACACAGCTCTTCCTTCACTGCACTGAAAATCCTCCAGGGGGGACGAGCTGGGACACAGAATCACCAAAACCAGGGGTTTAAAATGTCTGCTGCAAGCCAGCAGAATGGAAATTGTGCATGGGGAACTTGCTCCAAAGCTCCCAACCAGCAGGGCTCTTGGAATTTGTGTGCAGAAATCCAAGGGGCAGCAGTTCTGGGTATTAAAGCAATCAGAGGATGTGGAGAATTAAAACACAGCACTGCCAGAATTCTCAGTACAGCCTGAGAACACAAACAGCTTTCCAGGCTTGCTTTTCCATTTGCTCTGCTCGAGCTGCCTGACCTCAGTGGTGCTGTCACTGCTCAGCAGGGTAAGGGACAAACAACAGCCACGAGGACTGCAGGAAATGGACTGGGTATTTTAGGAAAATGGTGCAAGAAATCTTCTGCCAGATTTCCAGAGGGCCTGAGTGTGCAGCACTTGAGGGAACATCAAGTGGAGCAGAAGGCAGGCTGGTGATTTTCTGAAAAAAATCAGGAGGTGAGGCTTAAAAGGCAGAAGAGGCAGAAAGTGCTAACGTGCCACAAATATTTCAAGGCTTTAAGCGTCAAGGAGAGAAAATTGCCAGAGCAGGTAGGCAGGAGAGTATAATTAGAAACAACAGGAAACACAGAGCAAATTCAAAGCAAAAGGACAGTGGGAGAGTCTCAGGAAGAAATGGCAAACACAATCTCTGGGAAGGTTTCAAAGCAGACAGGATAAAATGCTTACAGAGAAGCAGTTTTTGCAGTGGCATGGGTGGATATAAGAGGCTGCTTTGGGCTTTGTTTTCCTTTTCCCAAGCTCCTCAATAAAGAGAGGATTATGCAATCAGCCCATCTGAGCCCCTCTCATTCCCTCCAGTACATCAGACCCATTTCAGCAAAATTAGAGAGAAGGGCAGAGGTCAAAAATTCTTAAATTTTTGGAAACATCCCTGCACATTTCTGACATCTCAGGGTGACTCAGGGCTCCACCTGTCAGTCAGGGCCAAAAGGAAGAGAGCAAACCCTGCTCCCTGAGATCCTGCAGGAGCACAATCTCCTCTGATGGGCACAGAAGGCTCAGGCAGGTTTGCAGCACATCCCTCAGGAATGCCCTGGGGAAGGCTCAGGTGTCTCCATCACAGCTCCCTGAGCTCCAGGAGCTGCACAGCCCATGGCAGGCCATGATCAAAGTCACATCTCAGGAGCTGAGCTCCTTTCTGGCTGTTCCACTCCACTGCATTTAAATCTGTAAAGGCCACAGCAACATTTGCCTTCCTGACAGTGTTTAAAATACAGACATGAAGTCCTCCATCAGTTTGTTTTGAAACCCTGCAGCTCTGGGGACTCTGGGTGGTAATTCTGGTCTGCACCAGGGCACTGCCATTCCACAGGAGTCAGAGGGAAAGAGAAATGAAATAAAAGCAAAAGCTGATAATGCAGGAGCAGAGACCCAAGCCCTGTTTAAATGAGAAAAGCTCAGTGGTGCATCTGTTGCATCAGACTGAGTGAAGAGCATGAACTGAGAGCATCAGCTGCACCCCTAAAACCACAACAGAGGGGATTTTTAGGGGTGCTTTGCACCCCTGGACAGCACAGAGCCCAGTGCTGTGAGTGCTGCTGGTTTTATGAATTCATCCACATCTCTCAATCATTCTCATGGGCTGTGCCCACCTCACCCCCTGCTCTCAGAGGCTGTGCCCATCCCTGCCCTGCTCTCAGTGCCCATCCCTGCCCTGCTCTCAGTGCCCATCTCACCCTGCCCTGCTCTCAGAGGCTGCTGTGATGCCCAGGGCCAGCCCAGAGCAGCACAAAGCTCTCAGAGCACACAGCTCTCACACAGGACACTGCACTCAGCCACAGCTCTCAGTGTCTGACAGTGCAACCCACTCTTTGCAGCTGAAATATTTATTCAGGCACAATTACCATCAAAGATTAATAATCAAACAAAGGGTAATTTGTTTTCATTATTACTCTTATTTCTTTTTAAACAACGGTTAGGATTATAAACTGAATGAGATTATTTATTCTAAAGTGGCTCTTTAGCATTTTGCATTTATTAATAGCAGTGTGGAGTGCTCAGCCACTGATCAAACTCTGTTCCAGAGGGATGGCTTGGGAGGAAAAAAAAACCCAGCCCCTGAGCAGTGGATTTTACAGCCATTACTGTCAATTATCCACCCCACTGTGGGAGCAGAGGGGATCTTCAAACATCCCTGCATGCTGCAGAGGCAATTCTCATTTCAGACACTGAAGGGGAGAGAGAAAGGGGGAAGAACCAAGCTGGCCACGAAGCAGACAGCTGAGATGCTGCCCACGTGTCTGGAGACCTTGGCAGAGCAGGCACAATTCTTTCTTTAATACATTTTGATAATACATTTGTAATAATGAGGGCTCTCTGCTCCCCTTCCTGCAGAGATCCTGAACCCCTCAGGGAAGTGCAGACCCAGCATTCCCCCCATGGGAACTGGGGCACACAGAATTCTGTCAGACTGGACAGGGTGATGTGAGAGCCCTGAGCAGAGCACAGGGACTGCACCCAGCCCTCCACGTCCTGCCCCAAATTCCTGGGTCATTTCAGACACAGAACTCAGCATCACAAGCTCAGTTATGCCCCTCTCTGTCCTCCAGTGGTGATGAACCATGAATCTGCAGACAGGCACATGCATTTGTGCAGCCTGCAGAGTCAGGAGGGGCCCAGGGAGAGGAGAGGGAGATTCTGGCAGAAAGCTGAGTAAAACTGAGGTGACTCACACCTCACATTGCCCCTTCCCCTGCCACCTCCCTCCTTGCCAGAGGTCTTTTCTACCAGAAGGAGTTCTCAGATAATGCAGCAAGTGTTTCTCCAAGAATGGATAATGGATAATGGATAATATTTCAGAGAGCACGGTGGCAGTGCACGCTGGAATTCATTCACCAAGGCAATGAAACCAGGAGCTGCTCCCACACAGGGAGGTTCCCCTCAGCACAGAACTGCTCTGCACTGGGGTAAAAGCTGCTCCCAGCCCTGGAGGGGYTGTGCCTGACCTCTGCCTCAGSYCAGGGTCAGTTCTGGGGAGCAGCAGAGCAGGATGCCCTGAGCAGGCAGGACACCAAGCTGGCTCCATGGGCAGGGCTCCCCTGGCACTGCTGGCTGCCAGCTCCTCCCTGAGCACACTGCAGGTCTCATCCAAACCCCTGGGGTGAAGGAAAGGCACCAGAGGGCTTTGCTGAGGGCTGGGAGGGTTAATGAATGGACAAAGGGGTGAAATGCCTCTGACTGCTTTGCAGGACTGACATCTGTCCCTGTGCCACCTGCCAGAGCTGTCCCTCGTGTCACTGCCAGGGCACTGCCATCACCTCTGCCTTCCTGACCTCCTCTGCATTTCCCTCTGCTTCATCTGGGACTCTCACAATTCAGTCTATTCCTGTCTGTCATCACATTCATTTGCAAAAATCTGCCAAATGCCACAAGTCAAAGGAATGTAGAGACATGAACTCAGAGCAGAGGGAGGGAATCGATGGCTCTGGGTCAGAAGTCAACTTGCCTCTTTCAAAAAGCTCTCTGCTGCATTTTACACTGTGAGAGAAGCCGTGGCTCCTGCTCAGATCTGTGCTCAGATCCCATCTCCACTGCTGAAGCAGCACAAACCAACAACGTGGAACACTCAGCTGGGCTCAGGAAGCTGTTGGGAGCAGGCAGTCCCAGGCTGCAGAGCTCAGACTGTGATGCACAAACCCCTCAGTGCAGCAGGTCTGAGTGCTGAACATGAAAGGCCAGGAAAAACCAGCCCACACATCAATATCTATTTCCCCCCAAGGCTCTGTATTTGCACAGAATGCCTGCAGCCCCAGCAGCCCCCCAGGCTGGGTGTGCTCACACAGCACCCACTGGTGACCAGAGGGGAGTTCTGAATTTCCCAGGGCAGGGACAGTGTGTGAATCACAGCTGTGCTGCAGCATCTGGCGTGTGCTTGAGCTCACAGCCAGAGGATGGTTGATCAAACATAAAGGCAGTGTGTAAAGCCTAAATTCAGTCTGAAGGTGTGCCATACCAACTGCTGGAAAAGCAGAGCCAGGGACTCTGCCAGACTGGGAACAAACAACTGCTCATCACCATTAACTCAGTACCTTGGGCACTTCTCAGGAGATTCAGCCCCAGCTGGCTAAAAAAGCCAAACAGAAGAAGCAGCTTTGCTTCCACCAAGACTTCTTTTAGTTGCACCCACTTAATGAAGCATGAATTTTAATTCAGTCTGACACTTGGATGTATTTCTGGCTCTGATTTTTGCATCTTTTGCACACACTCCATTTCCAGGCCAGGAAGGTGCTGGAGGGTGCTAAACTGAGCACATGAAGGTGCCTTGTCCATGCAAACTGCCACAGCACGTGTGCACAGTGAAGGGAATGGCATCAGCACAGRAAACATCTCCCAGGGGATGCAGAGGTCATCTAAATAAAACATCAGCCAGTTTGCTGAGGTTACTGATACAGGTTTTTACCAGAAGTTCATGTTTGGGTGGTGAGATTCCCAAGGTTGTTTCTGTCTGTGTGCTGCACACACAGGGACAGATCAGTCCCTGTGCAGGACAGAGCACTTGGACAATACAGGAATTACTGCAGTAGTGCAATGAAGTTATCCAGAAATGACTGAGGAACTCTGATCACAAATATCCAGCAGCAGGGCCAGCCAAGGGCCTGCCTGGAAGCAGTGAGTGCCWTGTGGGACACAGACCTCTGGAGAAYTCAGAGCTGTTCCTTGGCTCCTTCAGAGGAAGGGGAAGTTGGACACATGGGATGGAGAGCACTGCTCTGGCTGCCAACCCTCCTGTGTCCTTTTTTCTGTGTTGTTCTCAGGTGAGTAATGGCCTGGTGAGTGATGGGTAACTGTGATGAAGTGAGAGATACAGCTGGTGAAACCACAGCTGAATTGAACAGCAGACACTGTCACTCACTGCACAGGGGTCAGCAGCAGTGCAGAGCAGCTGCTGAACTGCTCATGGCACTTTTCTCATCAGCACAGCTCCCAGAGGAGTGCCCAGCACAGCTACCTGAGCTCTGCAGCACACAGCACTCAGCACTCCTGTGCACAGCATGGCACAGCWCTGAGGGCAGCAGGGCTGGGTTTGTGGTGCCAAACACACCCCAGGACAGCTCTGAGCCCACAAATCCCCGGGCAGGACCTCACACAGACCTGCAGGGCAGCACAGGGGGACACAGCCACCAGCTCCATCAGCTCCATGGGAGCCTGGAGAGCTCAAAATGAGCCTTTCAGAGGGTAAAGGTGTGGCTTCATGGTAATCTCCAGAATTTGTTTCAAACCTGAAGAATAATCCAAGAGCAAACCAAAATAAGCAGCTCCTGAATGTGTAAGTGTTCACACTGAGATGGCCTCATGAGCCCGATGAACACAGCAATGGTTATCCCAAAGCACAGGGGCAGTGTGCTCAGGCACACTCAGGAGGGTCTGCAGAGGGACTAACACACCAAGGACCCAAATAATGAAATGTGTCCCACATGTCCCTGGGAACTGTGCAAAGTGAATAAAAATGAGCTCTCCATGCTCCTGTCTCCCTACTGAGAGCCAGCCCCTGCACACTCCAATCCCCAGCCCCTGCAGAGGCTGGTGAGTGATGAATCCATTGCACAATTAATGTTTGATGTGTTCTAGGGGTGGCACAAGCTGAGCACTTGTGATTAAATGAGGACGTTAAAAGGTGCTGTCAACAGTGTCCCTCTCTCAAAAGGTTTAATCCTTCACCATTCTTGCTCTTGTTGCTTTGAGTAGAGAGAAATGCTGTGGTAGTGATTTCTTTATTAGAAATGTCAGTAGGGTCTGCCAAACTTTAATCAGCTCAACTCTGCTGTTAGACCAGACTGGCATAAACTTCCTTTATGAAATAAATGTCACACAGGATGAGTATGTGCACATTAATGAGGTGCCACTGAGCAAAGGGTGCCAGTGCTCACTGAAGGGACAAGGTTTTCCAGCCAAAGATCCAATAAACATTTCCAAAAAAAAAATAACAGAAACCTCAGCAGCTTGTGAGGCTTTCAGCTTCCTCAAAACAAAACGACAGGGGCAGAGAGGAGTTGGGAATTTCATCTGAACTCCACTGCAGGAGGCTGGGCTCCTCGAGGCTGAGCCAGAAGAAGGAAATGCCATCTCTGAGCCTTGGGACCTTGTGCCTGGCTGCTCATTTCCTGCCAGGCACTGAGGAGCAATCATGACAGATGACTCCCCTGCACTATCCCTTTACCCCAGTTCTACAGCAGAGATCAGAAAATTTATTGGATTTTGCCTGAAAAAGAGACAGCATGTAATAACCCTTGTCTGGGAAGGATAAATAACATGCTGAGTGCAGGGACAAAAGCACCTTATCTGTTAATTGTAAGGAAAACTGTAAAATCAATAGGAATCTAACAAAGCAGTCAAAGCAAGTTCCAAATGTCCCTTCAGGTGTGAGCCATGCACGGGTGAGTGCCCATTTCCCACAAACAGGTCACTGCTGTCATTCCCCACATTGCCAGAGCTCTGCTGCTCCCCCACATTTCCTTTGTGACTCCTCAATGTGTGTGATGCAGCTCTTCCCTGGGCACTGGAGCATCCCACAGCCCCAGGGTGGAGTCCTGGGGTGCCTTGGGAGGSCTGGGCTGGAGCAGAGAGGGACAGAGCCAGAGAATAAAGGAGATATTCACTGAAAGGCCCTTAGGGTACACCTTGGGCAGGACAAGAGCCTGGCCAGGGCTGCACCCAAGGGGGGCACAAAATGGGCACAAAATGGGCACAAGGTCTCACACATCTATAAATTTTGGTCCATTTGCACACCGGGGTTTAATTGTCCAATTACCTTATAAAAGGTAGTAGGGATTAGACAATAAAGCTTTTTTCATGTCTTTGCCTTCTGAAATATTGGAGGTTTTTCTCTTTCTTTGGTGTCCTCCAGGGACAGAGCAGAGGTCCTGGGGCAGGAGCATCACCCCAGCACTGCAGGCTCCCACAAAACCCCATTTGCTGCAGCTCCCTCGGGGCTGAGCTCCCCAGCACAGACAGTCAGGGGGAATGTGGGGAATTCCCCAGCAGAATTCAGCTGGAGAGCTCCAGCAGGCAGGGGGAAGTGCCCTCTGCAGCAGCACAGCTCCAGCAGGGCCCTGCACAGGCAGGGACAGAGCTCTGAGCTGCCACTGCCACTGAGTACACAGCATTTCATTCACTGACCAAAAACGTTCACATGTTTTCATCTAATGTGGTTAATGACCTGACAAGGAATTCAGACACTGCCCCAAGAGAAGAGAAAATAGAATGGTCTAAATAAAACATGACTTGAAATGGGGTGGAAATCACAACTTTCTTTACATATGAAAGATGTTGCCTTCACTAGGATTTATCTAAGGGAAGTGAGAAATTGTAAAAATTCTAAATTAAGCCCCAGAGGCTATTCACACTGTCCTTTAAATAAAATGAAACACCCACTCAGAGCCTTGGCAGACGAGTAAATGTTACAGGGGAACAGATGAAGGGTTTTTTCAGAGCTTTGTCTCTGAACTGCACACACACAAGGGGTTTAGGTGGGCTTTGGGGGGAGAGGGACATTTTCCTGTGCAGAAATCAGAATGTAAAACAATAACTGCACGAGCAGAGGTGTTCAGCTGCGAGAGCACAGCCCATCTGAATGTGCCCACATGCCCCAATGCTGAACATTTAAATGAAGTCAGTAAGAGCTGGCTGTGTGATGGGAGGCACCCCAGGAGCTGGGCACACACACTTTGGGCACACACACTTCTCCAGGTGCAGGCCAGAAGCAGTTTTCATTTCCAAGTCAAACTGAGCCCAAAAATCAGAGTGACTGCAGCAGCACTGATCCAAGGCACTGCATGGGCCATGCCAGAGCTGAGCAGCACAGAAAACATTTCCACTTCTGTTCCTGCACTCACTCTGCAATGTAAAGCTGACCACAGATAAACCCAGTTAATGAAACAATAGTCATTATGCTTTTTGAAATGGAAAATTTCTGCAGACACAATAGTCTTCAGAATAAAATATCTTCATTCCTATTAACTGAGAGGTGGCATGAAAGAATTCCACTGACCCAGGTGCTATTATTAAATTAATTACATGTCTGATTTCTATTAGAGGGAGTTAGGGAACAATAAACAGATTCAATATAAATGTACTAACAAATCAAAGCTATTTAAAAAGAGATATAATTTTCCAGCCTCTGAGAAATAAAGAATTACTGTCCAAAGTGCTGCTTGCAAAACCTGGGGCCTAAATTTAAGCCATAATTTGATGTCAGTCTATTACAGGGTCAAAAAATACAGGATGGGATCCATGACAGACAGAAATTCTTGTTACTGAATTATCCCTGCAAATGGAGAAGCTCAGGGCATCACTGGTTGGTTTGGCTCAGGGAACAGAAGGGTGGAGTTCCCCCCACAGAGCTGCCCTGGCTGCTGAGACAATTCCCAGCTACCAAAACCATTGGTATTTCTGGTGGTGCCAGCACCCAGAGCATCAAACTCCCTCTCATTTCAAAACTCCCACATTTCCTAAAACAAAACTCAGCAGCCATCACTTGTTAAAACTCCCATTTCCTCATGCTGCCAGCCAAGCCCTCCTGTTTGCCTAAACTGAGAGTGCCTTCCCTCAAACACTGCAGGTAACAAGCAGCAGGCATTTTTTTAGGTAATGTTTTCCCTCTGTTTCAGACCTTTTCCATCTGTTCAGCTGTTTACTGACAGAGGAAACCAATTCCAAGGCAGACAGTGGCACAGATCTGAATCTATTTTTGCATTTCATGGGTGGTTTTYTCCTTCATGTCTTCCCCAAATTATGCATTTGTTCAGCTCTGCTCTAAAGGGAGAAAGAGGGCAGGGCCTTTTCCTTTTAATTTTTGTTTCAATAATACTCAAAAAGCACTTTAATAAATCTTGTTATGGTTGTATCATTGGCAAAACTCCATCCCAAAATAATGAGATTCAAGCTCATAATCCTTGTTCAAGCAAATTCACATTCAGCCCCAAAAAGCACAATCCAGGAGAGCCTCAGCCTTTATCTGCAGCTGCCCTGGGTTATTGCAGTGAGTGGGGACTGCAAAGGCAGCAGGGGACACCAGCTCCAGGGGGAACTGGCTGCACAAACCCTCACCCACCTCCCCCTCTCCATTCTGCTCCTTCTCCTCCCCCCTTACTCTGGTAAATCCACAGACATCCGTGGCTTTCAGCAGCAGATCCATATGTGTAAAAAATTAACACAAACATCACCCACTGTCAGCCACCGAGGGCTCAATAAACTCCTCAGCAGAAGCACCAAGAGCAGCCAGCTCTGCACTCTGTACAAATACCCAGAAGTGCCAGTTGTGCTTTATTTGAACTGCCCTCCCCATGGAAATCATCTCCCAGAGGTAACTGCTCTGTCCTTAACCTGTCAGTGCCACCCTGAACACGATTGTTTAAGGTGCAAACCATCGAAGTGGGATGTTTCAATGGCAGCCCACAAGCCCTGCCCTTTGGATGGCAGCAGAGCTGTTTCTATGGTCACCTGGGAACACAAAGCTGCAGAGCACATCCTTTGCTGCTGTCCATTTGCATTTACCAGAGAGGTGATTTCCCCCAGCAGCACTCTCAGCAATGCTCTCCTCTCCCCAGGTGCCTGAAGAACAGCCCTGAACCCAATTCACAGGCAGCACCAAGCACAGGCTCACAGGTTCATTGTGCTCAGCACTGCCCACGTGCTTTTCTGGCTCTTTCCTCCCCACAGCAAGCCTGGGAAAGCTTTTCTCACTGCCTCCTCTGACAGCCAGACATCTTAATCACATGCAATGGCTCCATTTCTGCTGGCTCTTCCTTCATTTGCTTTTTATGATCCTCCAAAAGGCTTTGGATGCTAACGTGTAAAGCAAGGACTCCTCATTGCCAGGATGGGTGTTTCACTTCCTGGCTCATGCTCTCTGCTAGGAATTTGACAGAGGCACAGACAGTACACATCCACATCTATTCCAGAAACCCACTCAAAATACTACAGGAAACCTGCTTTAAAATCTCATTTTCAAAACATTTTGCAAAGCATTTGTGCAAAATTCCTTATCATTCAGCTGGGCATGTTGACACCCACCAGCATTTAAACCAGAACAACTTTTGATCTCTGCCTTTCAACCTAAAATTGAAAATATTTCATACTCCCACCTCTTCCAGCATGCTCAGTCTCCATGGAGACTACAGGACCATCACTTTCCTTTTTTTTTTAATTAACACCATGGCCATATGTCACTTGAGTGCAAATGCAGTGAAATGTTCATGGGCTTCCCACCGCATTTCAGTGGGACTGCAGGGCAGGGAGCCTTGGCCAGGGAGAGCTCCATGCAGGGCCTCGTGCTCAGCCCATGAAAGCAGAGTGACACCCCTGGCAGAGGATCCAGGGGAGCCAGCACTTCTGCAAGGGCAGCACTGGGCACACAGCGATGCCTGCTGTATCCCCACATTCCCCACTGGAATAATGGCACTGAGCAGACTCTGGCTGCAGGAGGGTCCCTGTCCCTGAGGAGCAGAGTGTGACACTGCAGTCCCTCGGTGCCCCTCACACCCACTGCTCTCATCTCACACTCTGCTCTTCTCTTCCCTGTCTCCATTTAAAAAGTAACAGAAAACATAAAGGAGTGAAAGCCAACAGCCTTGGCTCAGCACCTTTTGCAAAATGAACCAAGTTTGGAATTAAAATCACATTTTCCTGTGAGGGGGAGGCCCCCCAACCCCAAAACGTGTCCTCCTCTGTGCCCTTGGTGAGATGTTAATTGGGGCTGTGCTTTGGAGAGCTTGCAGAGAAGCAGAGAGGAAGAGCTATTGATGATGTGATTTTGGAGAGGGATGAGGGGATGGTGCTGTGCTTTGTACACTCCATGGGAATCAGCCCAGGATCTATAGAGCAGCAGCAACAGGGCTGATCAATCTTTATTCCTACACAATCAAGCAAAGCTGCATCTTCAAGTCCCTTTCCTGACAGCTCATAAAGCCATGGGATCGATCACAATGCCCAAATTTGTAGTTTTGACAATAAAAGCAATTTGTTTGGGGAGGGGAATAGCCATATGAGGTGAATGCACATGGTTTATTAACTTCAAAAAATAATTCTTCTGAGCAGTAATATGAAAGGTTGGACAGAACTTCTTAACCTTGAAGATTCTGGGTCCCATTCTCCCTCTTGGGAGAGCTTCTATTTTAGATCTGGGAGTCAGGCAGAGGTGGCAGGGCGTGCCTCCCTGCCTGCCTGATGTCTGTGTGCTGTTCAAGGTGAGCACTGCAGGGTTCATCCCAGTTCAGGTGGAACTGCAGGGCTCTCACAACACTCACCTCTCAGGGCTCCTGCTGCCTCAGCAGGTCCTGAGTGCAGATTTATCCCCACGGGGCTGAGCCATGGGCACTGCCCACCCTCCGGGGCACGGCTGGGACAGCAGAGATCCCCTCCCCTCCTGGAGGGCCAGCAGGGCTGCTCCTCACCCCACAGGGTTCTCACAGCACTGGTGCTGTCCTGCAGAGGGGTGCCAGCCCCTCACACACCTGAGCCCTGCCCAGAGCCCTGGAAATGCTTTCCCCTCATGCCAGGGGCAGGAACTCTCCCCCCTGCCCTCCTGCAGCCTTCCCCAGCTCCGTGCTGAGAGTTCAGCACCAAAGCCAGGTCTGCAGCACAGCCAAGGTCTGCAATCACTCCAGCATGGAAAAGCAGAGTTTCCATAAGGATGGAGCAAGAAAAAGCCACTTTCCCACAGAGCTCTGTCTCATGCTTGATTGGCTCTTGTGTCCAAGAAACTACAAGCTCTTACTTAAGATTTTTCCATAATTGCCTATTGATAAGAATTCAGCTGCCTGGAGACTGTCCATTATGTTTTTCCTCTACTCTGTGTATTTTCATGACACAGATAAGAAATAACCATCTCTGAGTCAGCTCTGCTGCTGTCAGATCCAAGGCACACATGCACAGGCAGCAGGAGACTCATTTGCTCACAAAACCTGGCTAAAATCCCTTTTTTTTTCCTCCAAAGAAAAAACCCAATGAAATTAATGAAAAACTGACCTAGCTGTAGTTACTTGCTGTATTTCCTTCATTAAAAATGACAAATGTATTCTGGAGTTAGCACATGGTAGCACTGCTGGCTGTATTTATGACAGAAATAAGCATAAGTTGTTCCCTTTGAAATAAAACATCCCACACCTGTTATTAGTGAGAGATCTGCACAACACACCACAGCACTTGGATAGATCCACTTGCCTGCTGACACCTCTCTGAAATAGGAGGAATATTAAAATCTTAAAAATAGAAAGCATGAATATTGTTGACACATAAACAAGAAAGAAAGTAATATCCATAGAGCACAGGAACAATATGTAAATTAAGAGTTAATGTAGCTAAGGAAAAAAAATTCCTCGTGTTTTAGGAGAAAAAAGCTTGAGAAATTGGCTTGACATCTTTATGCACATTCTTTGAAATGTGGCTAGCACAGAACAAATATCAGGTGAATTTAATCCACAATATATTGAAATTGCAATCACCTACTATCACACCCAGGTGTGTAACCTAATTTGAGTTATTAGCCATGGAAATCATTCCTAAGGCCTGATGTGCTGCTGCAGTGATTTCTGTCATATTTGTACCCAGGCCTTTGGTGGGGGTAAGGCAGCAAAAGCTGTGTGCACTTCTTTGCAACTACATCACAGCTTCTCCTTGGAAGCTTCTGGAGTTCTCCAGATCCTTGAGCCTCTCCAGGATTTTGTGGAAGACTCTGAGGATTGGAGCTGCCTGTGGCCAGAGCCTTCACATTTGCTGCACACCTGAGAGAGCCTGTGCAGGGATCTCACTTCTCTGGGACAGAGGAGACTCACATTCCTGCACACCTACAGGAGAGGGAAATCCTGCCCAACACTGTCCACAGAAACCCAAATGCATTCTGATTGCTGTTTCCTTTTTTTCCCTAGGCCTGTACCACATGAAGGACCTCCCTCTGCATTTCCCTTCCCCACCTTTCTCTAAAGCAGCAGCACCTTTTACCACAGCACATGACTCTGTTAACTTTAATGGCTTTCTTTGTCACAATTAAAGCAGCGATATTCAGCAGAATAAATTGGCACCAGACTGTCTGAAGTGTCCTTTAATGCCCTGGATGATTTTACAAGTTCAGCTGCTTGTTTCACTCAGAGATCAGACTGAAGCAAGTCCCTGCTCCTGGTTTCACTGTGCCAGCCTGGAGCAGTGCTGCCAGTGCTGTCAGTGCTGGATGCAGGCACTGCCCCCAGGTGCAGGAGTTTCCATTTCTCCTATCACTGTGCAGCCTGGAGCAGTGGAGCAGTGCTGTCAGTGCTGGGTGCAGGCACTGCCCCAGGTGCAGAGGAGTTTCCACTCCTCGTTTCACTGCTCATTTCAGAGGCCATGCAGAGCTGCTCCTTCCGCTGCCTTAACAGACAAATTGACTTTCTAATTTTAGAACAGGAGACTTCTGCACAGGCACAGACCAAACCCGCTCCTTTTGTGATGGATCTCAACACAGATTCATGCTCTGAAAAGCCACAGCACCGAAGGGACTTCAGGCTTGCCATGAGAAATAAAACCATGAGGTATTTAGGGACGCTGCCCCACAGCCAGATGTTTGAACAGCAATGCTGATGTTGCTTCTCCCTGGGGCTGTGCCCCTTTCCAACAGCCCTGGGTACCCACATTACAGCAGGAAACCAGGCTGGGGTACAAATGAAGGAATTTATTCCTCCCTGTGTTTGCATTGTAAGGACCTTCACAAACACACATCCTGCTTTTCCTTGTGGCCTGCATCTAAATATTCACTTCCTCTGCCCTGCCCCTGGCACAACTCTTCCTTCTCCACGTTAGGAAGTTCCATTCATTGCATCTTTTCTGTACAGGACAGTGAAATGCTCAATCTGTGCAGCACCATTTCACCCCAGCTCAGCCAGCACCTCTCCCACCCCAGAGCAGTTTCACCTGGAATTGTGCACTTCCACACAATTACACTCTGCAGCTCCCCTGCTCCTGGTGGGAGCACCTGCACCATCATTAGCAGTTCAGCTGGGCTTCTGCCTGTGTTTACAAGTCCTGATCACAACTGAAGGCTAAAATCTTTATTTGKGGTTTATCCAAGAAGCAGAAGAAGCATTTCTTTTCATAAACAGGATTAATCCCTTAAACCACTGAACAAGAGGTATTTTCCTAGAGAATTACATAAGAATGATGAGAGAGCCACAAACCTAAAGAGCAAAAATACAGCTCTTACAAAACAACTGCTGATTGCCACCATCTCCGAGATTTGATGGTAAGACTGCATTTCTAAAACTGTCATTTATCCCAAAACTCTGGAGACAGCTAAATTCCTGATCCTTTGCTGCTGAGAGCCACTGCAAACAAGATTTATTTTCATGTCCTTTATGAGAACAAAGTCTTGATTTTTGAACAAATAGTAATTTTTCATCAAGACATTGTAATTCTCTCTGAGACTCTTAAGGACTAAGTCAGAGGTTTATCTTACTCAAATATAGAAAACAAATGCAGAATAAACCCATAACCCCCCTCTCTTCCTCAGTGTTCTTGGTACTGAATGTGCATAAAATCAAACCTGATTCAATCTATCAGAACCTACAAAGAACTGCAGTACAGACCACAGGTATGCACTGAATGTGTAAAAGCATCTCTGACATAAAACAGAGATACTGGTAGGATAATGGGAATAGAATGTGTGGGTTTTAAAGCTACAAAAACAATTAAGACCATTCAGAATTATTTGCTGCACCATCCTCTGTTTAGGAGTTGACAACTTGACAAAAAAACCCGCAGCTATAAAATGAAGATATAAATTTCCATGTCAGAGGTGTATATAGCTATTGGGAGCACCAAGTGAAATTGTAGCTATTCTGCATGTGCAGTAGAATTTAGGAGAACAGAACTGTCTGTTTMAACATTAAAATTCATTTAGAATTGGAAATCAACATTCCAAAAGAGAAGAACGTTCTGAAGTTTCTTATGCTTCCAAGGAAGCCCTCAAAGACCAGCAAGGGACACAATGTGGATGAATTCTGGGTTTGGTATCCAAAATGCAGCACAGAACTGGGTTTTCCCTATAAAAACCTACCCCAGCTTTTCCAGACTGAGCTCTCAGGGCAGGAGGGCGGTGTTCTGCTGAAACACATCCCAACCAGCCCCTGTGCCAGGTGTCCATGTGAGGCTGCTCCTCAGGAATATCACCAGGCATTCACTCACACTCCTGCCTGCTGCAGCTTCTGAAAGCTGCTCTGCCCTGCATGCTGCCAAGTGCATCATGTATGGACAGC
This sequence comes from Alauda arvensis, assembly GCA_902810485.1. Classification (NCBI taxonomy): domain Eukaryota; kingdom Metazoa; phylum Chordata; class Aves; order Passeriformes; family Alaudidae; genus Alauda; species Alauda arvensis. Next base: position 1,086 of record CADDXX010001035.1, on the reverse strand, counting down.
TCAGACAATGTCCTCTCCTACATCCCATCTATCCATTCTCTGCTCATTTTTATTGCCATCTTTTGTTCTCTTCCAGGCCTTTTGTTTGCTCACAAAGACCTGCATGTGTCTGTAAGAWAATTAATTGCTTCAACAATTAACAGCAAAGTGCATCTCAGAGGGAACACTTCAGCATCGATCTGTTCCCAGGTACAATATTTGCCACTCAGGAATAGATTAATTGGATTGAAAATTATTCAAGCTAATTATTTTCTCTCTAGTACGAGATTAAATGGAAGAGTCTAATAAAGGGAAAATGAAGAAGTTCCACTCAGCACTTCACAGTGAAGGGCCCTCTTCCAGTCCTAATTTCAAGGATCCTGCTCATCCTGTGACCAAGGACTTGCTGAAGGGGTGTGTGGCTCTCACAACTTCTAGAAAAGACAGCATTTTGTCAACACTGAAGGTATTTTCATGTATTTCAGCTAAAGCTGAGAAAAAGGCAGACAGGCATTCCTGCAACATGCCAGGGAAAATTTATCTCAGGAACCACTGGAGATAGGAGCCTCCCATTTCCAGGTACACCAAATACAAACCCGTATTTACATTCTGACATGAAGAGCTCTGAGGGTTCCTGAGCAGCACAAGGGAACACATTCTGTATTAACTCCTGCTATTTCCACAGAATCATGCAGGAAGCCACTCATCCCTTCCTGGCTGGCTGATTGCCACAGATGGCTCAGCCTGAATCCCCCTCCCACACACTCTAAAATGTCCTTTTGTCTCTCTGCACTGCTCTGCCCACACTGGGTGTCACAGCCTGGTGCACAGAGCAGGATTTGTCATGTACAGAGCAGCAGGGATTTCAGGCTGAGGCAGCCTCTGACAGAGATGCAGATGCAGAGTGGATTGCACACTGCAGTAACAGCACACAGTTGTACTCCAGACTGCCTGGGGAACATTCCCCAGGCTGGGCTGTGCTGGTGGAGCTGCAGATTCCATCGGGGGAGGGAGGGATGAGTCACAGCACACACTCCTGAGATGGGATGGGAATGTTCCCCAGAATATCCAGGGAACACACACACAGCTCTGCATGGAATGCCAGGG
>CADDXX010001034.1:122731-133985 GCA_902810485.1 Alauda arvensis | reverse complement strand
CAGTCACAGATTCTCTGAGTAGAGACTGGAAAGTCTCCAGAAACAAGGGCTCCAAACCCCACCAGGCAGCCTGCTCCAGTGACACACTGCCCTCCTGGCCAAACCTCATGCTCAGCCTCTCAAACTGCAATTTCTGGCTGCTGCCATCTGGTGCTACTGCGAATTGTAGACATTCAGTGGTCTTTGCAACTCCCTTTCCACTGGCTCTGCCCTCAACCCCCTCTGCAGCACAGGGAACAAGCCCAGCTCCCTCCCACTGCTCCCTGAAGGCCATCTGAACAAAGCCCCTTCCTGTCCTCACCATACCCGGCTGGACTCCTCTGCAGCTTTCCCAAATCTTTTTGTCCTGGAGTGCACACGTGAAAAGTGAGCACAGACATGCAGCCTCACTGGTACCACCTCACCAGTGCCAGGAAGAGGAGGATCAGTGTCCTTTGCCATTATGATCCATAACAGGACTTGGACAATTTATCAAAGTTAAACAGACTTTTTTTTCCTTTGGCAGTAAAGGGGGTGTGATGAGGTGTGTGCTCCCTCCTACTCAAACACTTCCTTCAGCTTTTCCGTAACCCTTCCTAAATCCACCAGTGTCTTAACACAAGGCCCTTCTATTTCTTAGAACCATGGTAACACAATAAATGATAAACTTCTCTTAGCAATCCACAAGATTGGCAAACCATCCTTTGATGCTCTTCTGTCATACCAGTCAACACTCAAAATCACTGCCTGAACAAAGATGCACATTCTAAACAGTCTATCCTGCACAGTGAAATGAAAATGCACATCAATATACATGGCTTACATGGATTAATGTCACCCAAAAGAATTGGGATCATTCCATCTTAATTCTCCCCCACCTATTTTAACCTTTAGTTTGAAGGCATTAGGAATAATTAATAAATTTTCTATTTAAAATTGTTAACAGAAAAAAAAGGCTGAGAAGCACCAAATACAGAATCTTGTTAGATGCATAAAGTAAGTTCTGTGATTCCTATTGACAGCCATCAAGTTATTATCCAGCTAGAGCATATGCCAGGATTCATAAGGTATATGTCAAGCCATAGAAATATCTGACAATTTAAGTATATTAGATTTAGCAAAAAAAAACTTCCATCTTAAGGAATGCCAATGAAGATTAATTCCTGTTACCATGACACAGATAGAATTACACAATGTTAATTATTTTCTGTTGGAAAATAAAACAGACTTTCCTGTATTTTCCCTACTCATCTTGTTATTTTAAGAACTTCTCTTTCTCATTTTTACAAGGGACACAGCTTTTCCTCTCTACAATTTCCCACGTATCACATTTTCCACTATGCCAATTATTTCTTTCTATAAACAAGTGACTCCCTTAACTAACCACTGGTCTGTGAGGTATTTTAGCATTAATGCTGCATCATCATGATGTATTTCAGCCTTGATGACATTAGAAATCTGCCTCATTCCATGACCCTGCCAGCTGTTTCCTCATCTACTGAACTTCAATATTTAGTAGACTTATCCACCCTTATATTTCTCATTTAGTCCATTTTTGAAAAAGCAAAACCAAAACAACCCTATACAATCAAAAAACCACACTGCATCAAAATTTCCTTCACTCTGGTAAACTGACCAAAGGCTGAGAGATTACTGCACAGCAGCTTGAGTGCATGCAGCATGAGTAAACAATCTTTTATTACAAGGTAATGAAGAAAAGAGCAAAAAGGCCAATCTCACATTAAACTCTGTTTTAAATTCAAGCATAACTTTAAAAAAAGTAAAGTTCCTGTTATTGGTTCTATAGGGTCTTTTAGCATGTGTAACTCAGTAATATGGTGTGCTCAAGATACAATCTGACAGTCCTCGTTAGTTTGTTTGGGGTTGGGGTTTTTTTAGCTGACACTGGGTTTTGTGTGTTCAAGAAGTTAAAACAGGACACGAAAATCGTTTCACATTCAGCAGAGCAATTTCCTTAGCTCAGGAGTTTGAAAGCTTGAATATAAAACCTGACTTCACAAAGCAGCATTCAACCTGAGGCTTCTTTTCTCTGGTAATTAATAAAAGCACCACATAACCTAAATATAATGTAGGAATATGGAAGGGTAGAGGAAGCATTCTTTGAACACTCAAAGACTCTGCACATGAATTTGGAGAAGACACAGATGGAGGCTGTGTATGTAGTGGACATCATAGGTCAATGTAAGGTATCTACTCATAACAGATGCAGACAAGCATTCCTGCAGGTCTTGGGGGGGATAAATAACAAAACAGAAGTAGCTAAAATGTTCATATTCCAATGCATCCAATGACTGCAATAGATTTAAAGAAGACTCTTAGCTTAGTTGAAATTAAGGATATAACAGCTCTCATATAACAAGCAAACTGAAGCCTTTTTAACCTTTTCCTTGATCATTTGCAACTACCTCTGATATTAAGAACACTTATTTGTTTATAGTGGTGATGTTCAGCAAGCACAACACACACTGAAATCAAAGTGGAATAGTAGGACATTTTGAGTGGTGCCTGGATGCCAGGTACCACCAAAGCCACTCCGTCACTCCCCTCTACCAGTGGCCAGGACAGAAAACATTCAGTGAAAGGACAAGATATGAGATAAGAACAGGGARAGATCACAAATCAATTATCATCATGGGCAAAAGAGACTCAGCTTGGGGGGAAATTAACTGAATTGATTACCAGTCAAAATCAGAGCAGGGTAATTCACCTTTCAACCCCTCTTTCCTTTTCAGCTCTACCTCTTCCTCCCCCTGTGATGCAGGGGCACAGGGAATGAAGGTTATGGTTTTTGCCACTGCTCAGGCAGAGAAATCCTTCCCCTGCTCCCACCTGGGGTCCCTCCCATAGGAGACTCCTCCACAAACTTCTCCAATGTGTGTGCATCCCACTGGCAACAGCTCCTCAGGAACTGCTGCAGCTTGGCTCACTTTTCCATTGGGAGCAGTCCTTCAAGAACAGCCTGCTCCTGCATGGAGGTCACAGGGTCAAAAGTCCTACCAGGAAACCTGCTTGAGCATGGGCTCCTCTCACCATGGGCCCTACCAGGAACCTGTTTCAGCACAGGCCTCCCATGAGGTCACAGCCTGTTCTCAGGCATCCAGCTGCTCTGATGCAAGGCTCCTCCACAGACTGCACTTCCACGCAGGTGGGTCTCTGTACCCCCATGGACCTCCATGAGCTGTGGGGACACAGCTGCCTCACCATGGTCAGCACCATGGGCTGCAGGGGGAATTGCTGCTCTGCTGCCTGCAGCACTTCCTGCACTGACCTTAGTGTCTACAAAGCTGTTCCTCTCACACATTCTTGCTCCTCTCTTCTCTGGCCAAAACTACATCTGTGCCATAACTTTTTTTTAAATATGTTTTTTTTTTAAATAAACATCCTTTTAAATATGTAACCACAGAGGCATTACCACCATTTCTGACTGATTTAACCTTGGCCAGCAGCATGTCTGTCCTGGAGCTGCCTGGCTCTGGCCTCCCCTGTAGCCCCCCCACTACCAAAACCTGGCTATGCAAACCAAATACAATTCTGAGACAAAGAGAAGTAAAAGCAGGAAGTCTCTAGACTGTGGAAGACAACCAAAGAATGAAACTCTAATTACTGTCTCCATCATACACCATTATCTCATTTTGATCAAATAGAGTAGGATACATGAAAAGCCCCAGAGGACCATACTTAAAGCACAGGTAAAAATGCAAAAAACCCAAAGTATCTTGAAGCTTTAATCTAATGAAAAAGCATCCAATCTCCTTTCACCTTTCTCATTTCAGAAAGAAGAAAAAAAAAAAAGTGATAAGAGGGAAAACAAAACCACCACAAAACCACTGAGCTCCCTCTCACTAGAGATCAAGACCCAAAATATTGGTCAAGACCCCACTACTTACAATCTTGATAAGCAGCATGTCAAAACCTTCATGAACCTCAAAAATTTGTCTCAGGGCTATTCAAAGTGAAATTTTATTGCTTAGATATATGAACAAAAGTTGACATTTTAGGCAGCAGAGGCAGCACTAAAGTTTCCTAGCTATGAAGAAAAATGAACCTGAATGCTTCAGTAACACGGCACTTTTTACTGTGTAACAGCACAGCCATCAGTCTGTAAGAGACTGGATCTTATGACATCATTCCAAGTTTCATTTTATGAACACCATCCCTCTGTCCCAAATTAAGTAACTTATCTGTACCCCATTGATATTCAAAGAGGAAAACCCCTCCAATCACAACTTTGTGCCTCTATGCATCTCAAATAGGGCTCTCTTCATTCTGTGGAAGTCCTTAAGGTTAAGTTTGTTTTAACATTAATGATCAATATTTTCTTTGGAACAACCAATGTGCAACAGATTCAAATGGTCCCAGAAGGAAAGATAACTCTTAAGACATATTTTAAGTTAAAATTATTTTTCTAATCTTTACTGATGGAGAAAAACAATCAAGAATTACTACCACATAAATCAAGTGTCCAGTCTTATAAGAACTTGTGTTAGGTCATACATGTTTATTCTCTTCTCACCTTCAAGCCCACTGAAAAAAACTGGTTAAATGAGTGAAGAGAAGACAAACCTGGAATCAACTTCTTGTAGCAGCAAAAAGTGTACTTTCAGAGAGAAAAAAATTAAGGAAATATTTCAGAAAAAAAAAAAGGAAGAAATGCTGTTAAGAGAGCATAATAAGAGATACAGCTTCTATTGTCTGATTTAAAAGATTTCACAAGAAATCACTTGCATTTGCCCATGACACTGGACAATTCTGAAAGGTGAATTTCGAAGTTTCTATCCAGAGATAAGCCGTACCAGAGCAACAGTAGTCAATTAAACCTCAACAGCAGTAATTAAACCTTACCTTCATCTTTGTATTTTATTGTGACTTCATCATTGCTCAGAAGTTTTCCTCTAAAAACTCTTTGCATCATTAGCACCAATTCATCATAGGTGATATCTTCATTATGAATAGGGATTCTCCTAATATCTTCCCCAAGCTGAGCTTTGATGATCAGCTTCCCACTCAAGTCCAGCTGCCCATTCATGGTGGATTCCTTATCCCCTGCAGACCTGTTAGCAGCAAAACATTAAGCACATTTCAGAAAACTGAACTGTTGGTTATTTTAATCTATCTGATGACAGTTCTGAAGCTTTACACTATCACCTTATTTAATTACTTTTACATGGCCCCTATTATCAAAAAGAACAAATGGCTTTTTTTTTTTTTCATTTAAGAAAAGACTGCCAGAACAAGAATCTTATCTCACAGATTTCAGACTGTAAGGTGGCTTTACTAAGGGGATCAAGCTGAATCATGTATTATTTCCTGAACAAGTGCAAAGCTAAACATTATCACATGGATGATCAGAACCCACTGGGGGTTCCTCTCCAGAAAGGAATATAGACAATTTTTTAATTTTTAAAATGTTTGATTGGGATATTTTAACCAAGGTTTTAGACTTTTAAAGGCAGCTCAGTAGACCACAATAGCTACTCATTGGGCTCAACACATGGTCACAACAGTCTGTTACTCTCAGTGTTTTAAGAGGCTCCAACTGAACAGGAAGTGCAACAAAAGCCATCCTATGTCCTAGCAGCACACAGCATATATTTCTGTTATATCTTTAACATTTTACATAAGAAAATTTAAAAATTAGCACTTTGTATTAAGCATCTCTCATTTAAAAACACAAAAACTTTACATTTAAAAATCTGAAACTACAGCAAAGTTACACGAAAGAGGAATGAGAGGGGTAAAAACCCCACAAAAAGAGATCCAGGTAGTTAGTCAAATGTCCCCTCCTATTTTCACTGTTCTGGAGAGAGGCAAAACAATAGATCTGGAATGAGGAGCAACTAAAGAAGCAGTTATCTTAACACTGGAAGTACAATTACTGGAGATCTTAAAACATAGAGAGCCCATATCCAAATCAAGATTTCTGAAGCTACATGCAGGTAAGTATGTTGTTCATTCTCTTGTGCAAGAAGAACTCTCAGAGATATGCAACTATTTTTCCTTTACCTTTAAGGATGTTATAACACAGTGCCTTAGGAGAAAAATGAATTTTGCTACAGTCAGTCTATTTTTAAAGTACTGCACTGAAAATTCTCTCCTACCAGAAACAAGACACTCAGCTAAAGCCTTTAATACACTCCTTGATGCACCCGTATATAATTTAACTCTACTGTTTCAGTGACAATATTTTGCATCAAAAAGATGCAGTATAATGCTCTTTAGACTGCAATTACATTTTGGGGATGGGGGTTGGTAACTAACTTAATATAAAGCAAAGATTTCAAGCAAAGCCCTTTGTTTAGCCCAAAAAGATACAAACAATTATTGAACAAAACTCTCCTCATCACACATTAAGAGGAGGTAGGTGGATACAGCCTAATTGCAGGGAAAAGGGGCCTGCAATTAACACAGCCACGTTGCTGCTGAGGCACTGTGATGAAACTGTGAGGTTGATAGTATTGTTAATGCTCACTAATGCATYGTTCAGGTTTTTGTAACATAGGAGTCTTGACTGCAGGCACATCAACCCAGTCTAATTAACTTTAMATTAAATTTTAAAGCATAGGTTTTTGCACAAGTTGGTTGGTTGTTGGGATTTGTTTTTAATTTAAGCATTAAAAATAAAACAGTATCAATCTACAGGTCTCCTTTCATCTCCTTTCCAAAAATGTACATTTGTCATTACCTTATCTGTTTTAGTGATGCTGGATTATTGGACAGTTTTCCCACCTCACTTCAGGACAGAGCTAGGATAAGCCGCCATGCACTATCAGTGCCAGTGAACAGTAAGCTGCATCAGAAAATAAAACATATTTACAATCACACTTCCTTAGAATTCACACCAATCTTTCACTTTAGAACATCTTAGTGAATACACCCAATTAAAAAAGCCCTTGCTTTATCCATAATGTAACAATCAGGTTTGCACTTTTGAGTATTGTAGAATTTGCATACATCAAAAACAGATCTTGAACAAGACTTTTAATTTCATAACAGAAGATTAATTTTTTTTTAATTTTCTATTGTCAGGTAGAATTCCTAACAGTAATGTATTCCTTTCCAGGACAGTCTCCAAGAGATGATTTAGCATACAGAACAGTCCAATAGGGAACACACCTGGCTCCTCCCTCTGACACCATGGGTGTACCCTCCTGGCAACTCCTCCCTCTCACACGCACTGCCAATTTCAAAAATCCTTTTTTAGATGATTCACTGCTAACCAGAGGAAAAAAGTAGGTTCCGCTTTATCCACATAAAGTTGGGCTTCCCAGCTCTCCTCTTTCAACTCAACTGGAAGTAAACTGGAACATACAGGATGAAGGCAGAGAACAAGCAAACCTCGGAGAAGACACAAAGCCACTCTAGTTCTCAAAGGCTGTCTCCCTTTTAAAAGGGTTGTGCCTGCTCCTGACAGTGAGAGACTGTTGTGACACACTAAGCAGGGGAACAGGAAGAGACTCCTTTTCTGATGCCTCATTGACATTTTATGAAATGAGTAAGGCATGAAGACAGTGCCCCTGTCACCCCAGACCTACTATAGCTCCAGTAAGTTTACTGCACTGGACAAATACAGGATACAGATAATGCATCTAAGAGTTCATTTAGCTCCCCTCTCATGCTGTTTAAGTATTAGAGATGGGCACTGGTTTTGCTTCCTCAGCATTACAATACATGCTGCTCAGGAACCGTTAACAGTAAGAATTGAACCTCATCTGTAAGTCCTAAACATTTTGGTGGACACAGCTGAAGTCCTGTGGCCTTTCAACAGAATGAATGTAACATTTGTATCTTTCTGCAAGGAAAGGAGCTACTGTAATGCCTTATTTACCAGCATTACTCACACAAACCTGCTGTCCATCAATGACTATGAAAAGGTAGCAGGAGAATATTTAAATACACTTTTTTTTTTTGGTACAGCTGTTCTCCCTTCTGCTTGAAAGTGTCCAGAATTAAAGACACAGATTCTAAACACAGCAGCTGCTTGCAATTGTTAGAGAAAACTATGTGAAGTATTCGAATTACTGAATTACACAGCACTTAAGCTCTTTCCCCTCACTGTGACACAGCTGAATGGATGACTCCACTGAGAGAGTTTTTCAGAGAACACATCCAGAACGCACACTAACGAGCTTTTTAACAAAATCAGTGTGCGTCTGCTTTCCTGGGGCGGGGCAGAGAGGAATCTACCGTCCAAAAATGTTTATGTCTCCACGTTTCAGACTAAGGATTGCTTCCCATAAGAATCACACTGACATCTTTCTGACCTTCCTGGTGCACCACTTGCATTTTACAGGTACAGACTTTTCCTCCCCTCCCAGCCCACTTTCTATTCACATCATGCACTAATCTAGGTGGTGCATGTGGACAGGGACTGCCCAATCTAGGCCAGCCACTTCAAGATCCCCTCTAAAAGCAGCATCTCATCACCACGTTGTATTTCACTATCCTTTCTGCACAGCAGCAGAGAACAACACCCTTGCCCAGGCAAGGGACAGTCAGATGCTCCCGCTTCAATTTTTCCTGTCAAAACAGGGTTAAGGATCAGGGTGAAGCCGACTGAAACACGAACACGCAGGACTGCCTCCCAGACGCCACCCCAGAGACAGCCATGAGTTTTCCCAAGACAGGTGGGGGGTGACGCGTGGGAACAAAAAGGAGAAGAGCTCTTTTCGGTTTTCTCCAGTTCCCACACGGGCAGGCCCGGCCCGAAGAGGAACAGAAGTCACAGCCAATCCCTGCCTGGCAATGAGGAGCCGGCAGCTCAGCTCCTATGGCTCCCAAGGAAAGCGGCCGGGTGACCCAGGGAACACCCGGCAGTGCGGAGGGGAGGGATCCCGGGATCTCCCGCTCCCCCGGGCCCAGGAGGCCACGGGCGCTCTCCGCCTCCTTCAGCCGCCGCCGGGGGGACGCGAGGGGTCTCCCGGGCCCTCCACCAGGGGCCGCGTCGCCCCCGGCACCGGGGAGCGATGGGGGCGGGGGGGGTGGGAGAGGAGGGGACGCTCGGCTCACCCCGAACCCGAAGCTGCCCCGCTCTCCCTCCTTCCCGCCGCTTCCACTCGCGGCTGTCCACGGGAGCAGCCCCCGCTCTCTTACTCTGGCCTCTCCGCCGTCCCGCCGGTGCAGCGCCCCCGTCCAGCCCCGCGGAGCCCGGGCACGGCCGCCGCCGCCACCGCCCGTACGTGGCAGGGCAGAGAGAAGGGGCCGGAGCGAGGCCGGGCCTGCGCGAGCCGCGCGCCTGCGCGCTGCGGGGCCGCGCCCCCTCGCGGCCGACATGGCGGCACCTCGGTGCCCGCCGCGCTGGCTCGGTGCTGCTCGGCGAGGCCGCGCTCCGACAGAGGGCTGCTTTCGAAATACGAGCCTCGGCCTCYGTGGGCTGGCGGTGCTCAGAGGAAAAATTCCCCTGTACTTGTTAGACTCGTTAGACACCCACACGCCGCAGCCATTCATCCTCGGATGGTCACATCCAGGCATTCATTGCTGTCGTACCCGCACACGCTCTCGCACACTCCCCTGACCTGCGTTCAGAGCTTGACCCCTAACAGAGAAAAAACACGGATCTGCCGCTAATTTCCYGAGTTTTGTCAATGGAAGGTGCAGGAATGGATCCCTAAGTGTGCCTCTCACAGAGCTACTGGAACTGGACCTGGTGTTTCTCTAGGATAGCTGGGGKTTCTGCTGCCCGATTTAATTTCGCAGTGAAGCCGCGCTGTGCTTCGAGAGAGGTGCCTGTGCAGAGCTACCTAAAGCACAACTGTGCTTAGTTATTTCCTGCAGTTAAAGATGCCTCTGAAAAAGACACCTTTTCATTTAATATCTTAATAAGCAAAGCTTCCAAATAGTGTTTTCTGCCGGGACAAGAAAAYGTAAGAGTTGTTTAATTCTTGCTGAATTGCCTAGAGGAGGATCCAAGTAACAGTAAGCAGATTGAAAATGGAGGTGAGAATTTGAAACGAGCAATGGAAGTGGGAAAAGAGGAACACGATATAAATTTTAATTCTGAACATTTCAAGGAAGAGGGGCGGCATGGTTCAGGTGGCTTCTTTGAGAATGTTCTGAGGTATTTAGAAAATACTTGGGTATTTTCCATTAAAAAATAAAAACTTTGCTTTAAAAATACAGGAAAGATACGAAAACTGGACATTTCCATGGGTTATATTTTCTGCCACTTGTATTGCATACCTTTGTACTGATGATTCAATCCTCCTCCAATCCATTTTTTTATCAGAGTAGTGTTTCCAAAGAAACTTTGTGATCCCTAAAGCCCACGTATCACAAACAACGCCAAAGTTCACTCCACTACGAAGATAAATATATTCCACATGTAGATAAGAGCTGAACTATTGTTCCTGTAACCGTTTAGCACATAACCTGAAACAGATCATTTTAGTTTGTTCCATTTCTGAAATTAGGATTCCCTAGATGAAAGGGAAAAAAAAAACCATCAAATGTATAATGGGGGGGAGAGGGGACTTCCTGCCGAAAATGATTTATTTTAAGGAAGACATGTTCATTTAGCAATAACAGCATTTTGCTCACATTTGAAATACTTAGAGACAGCATGCTTGCTTAGTAAAAGAAGTCAGCACTTCCAATTCAATACTTCAAATTCTTGGATGTTTTGCTTGCTTTTTTGGATAATATGGAAACAATATTTTTATTCGTTTTTTTTTTAAAGAGCCATTCAAAATTAAATGGAATGTTCTTCAAAGAAGAACATTTTCCCCACTTTTGTTTGTGGGGGAAAAATCAATTATTAGAAAATATTATCATATTAGAAAATATCCTCATTTAAGGAGTCATCCTCGCAGTGCCTAGCTGAGTTTTACAGCACAATCATGTATCATCCTTCCTAAACCACACAAATTTCTGAAGRAAAATTTCTGAAGGAAACTGGAGGAATTGACAAAGGCAAATATTATACATTGGATTTACAAATAAAAAAAATAGATGCCCACAGGTACATGAACTTCCCATTAAAAAAAAAAAAGGATGAACTGCATGTCCTAAGTAACTTTTCATTACCTTCTGTGSTTTTTCTGGAGCAGTAGTGATGAACTTCAGCCTTTCTTCTCATGTGACTGCTTTTTTTAGAGGTTTATCAATGCCACAGTAGCACACCTATTTTTTGCCTCATGAGAGTATGGATTTCTAAGACATGCAGGATTTTTCAGGGCTGATGAAACACTTCTATGAAGACACTCAGGAAGTCTCATGTGTAATGCACAGTGTATTTATAACTGCTGCTTTTTGATATACC
>CADDXX010001034.1:102153-118484 GCA_902810485.1 Alauda arvensis | reverse complement strand
TTTATTTCTTTTGAGTATTTAGAAGTACTAAGTAGTGTACCAACAATACATCTAGAATTGTATAAATAATAAGCCATCACAAAAGGCATGGTATAGCAAGGGCTGCAGTAATATGTGGACTTAAAATTCCTCCTGTCAGTAGTTTAGAGCTTTTCCTTCTCTGTCAGTAGCTGCAAGCTTTATTGCAACTATTGTGACAGGGATTCCTAATTTAAAAAATAGACATTAGCAATTTATTGTTTGGTTGCAATTTATTGTTTGGCAATGCTTCCACACAAATAGCTTCTTGACTCCTAAATGCCGTAGATTTTAAGATCTAGGTTTCATCTGCCTTGTACTAAATTAGAGGGGTTTTCTGTAGCCTGGACCAAAGGCAGGACTGAGGGTTGTGAGCACTGTTTTTCTGAGGACAGCTCATGTCCATGACTTGCTGGGTTTTGCCATGAAAGAGCTTCAACAGAGCTTCCTGAGCCAACACCAGYGGTGAAAGAGCAAGCTCCCTCCTGGGCTGTAGTGGGCTGTCTTATCACAGCTGTGCAACCCTGCCTTCTGGTCAGCAGTGAGAAACAAATTCAGGAACATTTTGTACCAAACAACATTACATTTCATACCAGATTGATGCAGAGTGTAACTTCTGCCCTGCAAGAAACTTGGCTGTCAGGTTTGCCTCCTCAATCCCTTTGTTTCACTTCTTGTCTTCCACATCTCCTGCCTACCAGTTCACACTAGGCAGCACATCTCACATGGAGAGGAACCTCTTGCAAAACTKTTATCCTGGTAATAAACATGCTCCTTAAAGTCTGTTCCTTCTTCATCCCTGATAGAGACCTTCCAGATTGCCATGCATTGACTGTGCTCTCACAAGAGATCCAAAAGCAGTGAGTCAGAATCTTGCTGGCTTGGATGTGTGTAACTTGTCACAGGACACACAGAACATTGCACAGTGCTGTGCTGTCATTCAGATATGTATAGAGGGAGCACAGTGCCACGTAGCCAGGCAGCATTTGCTGAACCTTTTCTGGCTTGCAYGTTCAGTCTAAATTCTAAATGTTTCCAAGGAATTGCCTCTGCAAATGCAAGACATAACAACGGAACAATAAGTTTTGAAAACWGCTTGGTGGGTGCCATCACAAACAATACAACACAAAAGCTRAATGCACAACRTRGAAAAAAATKAATTTCTTGAAACAGGCTGAGATTTTCACTRTACTTTTTCAGCATCTGTCTGAATTTTTCTATTCTATGGGTAGCTTCCTTTCAGTTTGCAGTGTTGCTGCTAACTGCTGTACTGACTTTGGAATGTGYTCTTATATATTATTAATAAATAATATAAAAGAAATAATATCAGGCACTCATTGCCTTGTATTCAAGGCTCTGGCTGGGAATCCCTAAATCAGAAATTTAAGTCCACATATGCARTCACCACAACTGAAAGATTTTTTACTTAGTTGGCAGAAGCAGATTGTTGAATGCTTGATTACTGTGACAATTTCTCCTGCACCCAACAGGCCTGTGCTGTGGTGCCAGTGACCAGGCTATCAGTTTCAGTGCTTTATCAGGACWATGAAAACAAGCTCAGGTTATACCAGTAATGTGAGCAGCAACAGGAGATTATTAAATCACGTGGCACTAACCCAGAGACACTGATTCTAATTGCTCTCTGCTGATGTGCTATCTTTACAACTCTCCCTGCATGCACTCTGTACTGTAAAAGTTGCCATATGGATAACTTTAAACCTTACCCCATCCGATTACTGACATGGAAATGTCCAGGCAGTGGCTTCGTGGGCAGCAATGAGTCCAACAGTGCATTCCTGAGTGCTGACCACAGGAATGCTGCCAGCAGGAAAYGCTGCAGTGGGACAGCCACAGCTGTGCACCAGGAGTCTGTGGGAGGATCCACCCTGTCAGAGGTAAGGTGGCACTGCTGGCATCACAAGGAAGGTATTGCTGGTAGTGTCTGGTGGTATCACTGTTGCACTGCCTGGAAGTTTGGTTTTCAGTTCCAGAGATGAAGATGGTATTAAAAATGAGCGGAGAAAAGCAGAGACTCACTAACATCCACTTTACAGATAAGTTTTGAGTTTTCCTGTTGGTAGAAATATGTTTAGAAGGAAAAAAGAAGAGAAAAATGAGAAAAATTGTCAAATATTTTCTAATTTTCATTTATATTAAAAGCAAGCTGGAGACGAGAAATTTTAATACGGACAGAAACCAATGCAGAGTTACACCAATGTTACTCTCAGACARCTTAACAAATCCATCAGTTTTGTCTGACTTTGACTAGAACAGAGAATATCCAGCACCTTTTAGGACTAGGCCTAGACTGACAGCAGTTTGGGATGCATTTTATTTTTTCCCCTCTGCTCTTTTTGGAATCCTTTTCTTCAGTGTTAAGAAGTGAGGTAGCATAAAACAAGTATTTCTAACCATTCTCCAAAGTGCAAGAGAATAATGAACCTCCACTGCCAAACTTCGTCTTATCTCCAAATCACAGAATCACAGAATTAATGAGGTTGGAAAAGACCTCCAAGATCATTGAGTCCAAYCTATAAGCAAACACCACCATGTCAACTAGACCCTGTCACTGATTGCCATGTCCAGTCTTTCCTTAAACACCTCCAGGGACAGTGACTCCACCACCTCCTTTGGCATTATATATAGTATATGTATGCATAGATACAAATTTTATATATATATATATATATATATATATATATATAAACATTACCAAAAATAAATGCATTTAAAAGGCAGAGGCTGGAGGCTCCTACAGTCTTAAAAACATGAACCTTGATGGAATTGTTCCAAATCTGCCTTAGTGCAAGCAGGATGAGAAACATGCATTAATCTGCTATAACTACAGCTTTGCTGGCTTGACTTTGCTCATTGTTCAGAGGGGAATCACAGGGCACCATTAATCACAGGCATGTCCATCAAGAAAATTTGCTGCAAGTGTGTTTGTATTAAGTCATTCACAATAAAGCAGTAGCACAAGCAGCTRTTGCCTAGGAAAAAAGATAATTGTTTACACATTGTCATACCAGGGCATGGGGGAGGTCACTGTGGTGGCAGAACACTGTGGCACATTTTTACAGCCTGGTATTGAGATAGGGAACTGAAGAGCTCAGTGTGTATCACAGACCTGTGCAGTGAYAGTRCCACCCTGGGTCTGTATTGTCRGTGCCTGCCAGGGTAGTAACAGAGGTGTCAGCAAGTCCCAAGCCATGCTGTGTGATTTAGCTAGTTTGGAAATATTGTTTGCTAATCAATAACATTGCAATATGTTCTAAACTGGCTGCTTTTAATTGTTTTCCTCACACTACATGCAGAACAAAATATTGTAACGTAGTGTAAGACACTTGCAGTTTAACATCTTCCCTCTCACCTAGTGAGTATTTGAAACAAAATGGTAATAACCAGATCAGCCATGGACAATCCCACACCATTGTAAGAAATGCAGACCAAAGGCTTTGCATATTTGTATTTTATCTGAAATGCACAGAAAACCAATTGTATCAGTTATATGAGATGAGATAAATTTCTTTTTAAAGTTTCTGTTTCTTGTTGCACATAGAAACAAGAATGTTTCCRTAAAGTTCTGATTATTGCTAGCCACTGCCAGAATTTTTAGATCCCACAGAATCTGGACCCCAAAACTAGAGAAGCTTGTGAAAAACACCAAAAAGAGATGTAACAATACCAATTCATCAAAGTAGCAGATTAAATTATTCATAATAAATTGCAAGGTGACACAGACTTTACAAGGCRGCTTTTAACTTTTCATACTGGTGAGCATTCTGAATTTTGACTTCTTGGTCTAATGTAAGATATTACAAATAATTATAAATTGAAACCAGTCTGTGTTTTTTTAGTGACATTAAAGCAGCAAGTAAATCTATTCAGTGAAACAGAAAATGCATTTGCATTTGCATAAACAGATGGGAATCTTATTTAGAATATAGTAACTTTGCAAAAAGAACATGCATAACATAAAGGGAAATATAGAAACAAGTAAATAGTACAAATATGGAAATACTGTTCTGTGAAGACAGTAAAAATGAACTCTGAAATGTTGGCACACTGAAGTTAGTGACCACAGATATGTGATTTTATCCAGGGTGTGTTTTATTTAGAGAAGCGGAAATAAACACTGAAAGAATAACAAGCATCARAAACAGGCAGTCATTCCTAAATAGTCTTGTTAGTAAAAGAGGGCAATGTATAAAACTTTATGGTTGAAAGCTTAACATTTACAGAGCAAGTGCTTTTATAAACRTATAAGCAAAGGGAGTAGTTAATGCTAAATCCTGAGTTATTTACCCWGCACAAGGCAGTGCCACAGCTAGCCCAGATTCCAGGCAACTCTTCTGCTCATCTGGGGACACTTGAGCCTTTGGACAAACCCTCATGTAGCCACCAGCTGCAGCAATGGAGGTGCAGAGCTGGAGGCTGCAACAGCTGAGCAAGGGAAATGAATTAGGGCAGCCCTTCCCTGCTGGGGAGCTGCACAAGCAGGTGGGCACAGCCACAGGTCCTGTCAGAGGAAGCCAGGACTTGCCAATACATTTGGCTATTCAGCAGCTGGGGCACAACTTGCCCAGTTTGGCAGATCTGCAGAAACAAGAACATGGGGACACTATAAATTCCTGTGAGTTCTAGTTTGAGTGCACCCATGCCCTTATATTGCCATGCTGGTCTTAGAGCCAGAAACAACCAACCCAATAAAAAAATCAATCAGACTCTTCCCATTCAAGAAAGGACAATGCCCTACCATCAGAACAGCAAAATYAGTGGTGTGATTACACCTGCATTGTTTACAGTGTAATCCCAAAAGACACAGGCATGATTACACAGCTGCAGTTCAGATGTGTTGTACTAAGAATTGGGATTGCAAGGAGAAWAAGTGGCTACAGAAACACAGAGATGGGCACCAGCAAACAGTGTGAACTGACAGTGATTTGATTTTGAAAGGGGAGCTGACAGCTACTAAGGGGAATATGGGTTTCCAGTAAACCTTGTGAATGATATCAATAACAGCATATTTTWGCATTTTAAACTTACTGTATGTGCCTTTCTAAATCAAGATTGCCAATGAAATKACCAGTTCTTGTGAATTATTCAGGTAATTAGGATTCAGGCTCCTACTGACAAAGCATTAAACAACTGCCAACTGAATTACGTGTAAGCCAAACAACAGCTTCCAGGTTTTGGTAGAACAGTTATTGCCAACCAGAGCTGAATCCACATTGAAAGAGGAAGCAAACAGTGATAAATGGAGTGACCCCTCCCTCCTCTCCTGCAGCACAATGGTGCTCATACACTCACACATCGGCTGACATGCATTTTCAAACATAATKCTGCAGGTACAGCAATTAGAACTACTTTTAATGAGCAACAAGCAGCTTGGAGTGCAAATAAGAAGTGAACACAACTATTCACAGTATTAGGTAGTTCAATTAAAAATTATAAATAAATAATTTATAATTTAATATAAATTATAAATAAATAATAAAAATAGGAGAAAAAAGTTTGCTTCAGTAATTTTTTTAGAAATTACACATTTCCTGGATCACTTCTATGGTTCTRTGGTGATGATTACTGATCCAGCATATGTATGAGTTTGAGCTTAAAAGCTTTGTTAAATATTATAAGAAGAAGCCAACTACTGTTTTCTAGAGAAACCATGCCAAATGTGAATACATATTATCTAAAAATTCAGGGGGSTTGGCAAATAGACACTCACATAAGAGCATTGTCTGCAAGAAAGCAGTAACATCTGGAATCAACTCCTGGTGGAGGAAGTCAAAGCACAGAGTGGTCTTATCTGAAAGTAGGAGTTGAAAGACAGCATGAAAAATGAACATTCCCCACATTAATATGTGTATTGGGCTACGCCAGTCATGCTGACTTTCTTGTKTTCCAAAATTTTGGTAATCTTCTGGAGAGAAAGGCTGTCCTCCATAGACCTGGGCTTTTCATTCTTGATATAGGACTAATGCACCCTAGGCCAAATCCACTCTGGTATTCYTATAACATCTTATGGAATACCCTTTTGCTCACAAATGTCCTAGTTTAGCAGCACGGAGTCAGCAATATCAGCTGAAGTTGATACAATGTTTTTTATGCCACTTGATCTAAACACCCTTCACTTACGTCACCTATACATCCCACAAATTGTGTCAATTGCTAATTGCCAAAAATCAAAGCAAAAAAACCCCAACCCCTCTCTGCTGAAGTCTCTTTCCCTAAGTCCTGAGGAGTGTAGTAGGGCCAGGGCAGCCTCTGGCTCAAACTGGGATGTTCCTTACCTTGGGACTGAAGGCTATTTCAACACTACTCGCTGCTCCACCATCAGTGGTGCCAGAGATGACTCGTTTTTGTCTCCATCAAACTGTGGAGACTCTGATAAGCCCTGGACTGGAAGAATTTGTCATTTTGGTACAGGATAAATCCAACTCTGCCACTGTCTGATGAACYTTTGCAAGGCAAAGAGAAAAGAAGATATAGATAGCAGATGTCAGAGAAGCTGGTGCTTTTGGAGAAGCCTGCCCTATACACATTCAGCACTTACAGATTTTTGTTTGGATTTTTTTTAGAATCCATATAAGTAGTTGAGAACACCTGCTCTTCCCATGAATGTCAAGAGGCATCTTCAATTTTTGCTGATGAGGAGTGTGAAAATAATGATTACCCTTCTCTTAATATCATTTCYGGGGGAAAATACTGGTAAATGAGGAAAATAGTATGCTAAATCCTAATATATGAGCACATCCAAATGGCCAGAATTTTATTAACCCTAAATAAGAAATAGTCTAACCAGCAACATTTACTGTTAGTGCAAAGTCTGAAGATAAGAGACTGCTTGGCTTTTTGCCTTCAGATCCCACTTTTTGACTGGGTTTTTTTGCAGACTTCTATCAAGTTAGAGTTCATCAATGTGATTTAAATAATTCATCTTAATTGTAGCTTAAGTGAGGAAGCAAAATCCTGGATTATAAAATAGACTTTGTTATTGATGTTATGCTTTTGACTTAAGATCAAGAGAGATTGATATGATCTCTGATCTGAATATCAAGTGAGACTAATGTAATTGTATATCTACAAAATATCACAAATATGCACTTAATATTGAAGAAATCTGCTGGGACATTTTTTAAGACAAACTGTGCATTTGATATCTATCTTTCTTGAGGGGAGTGTTGTCTTATGTTATGCTGGCATTGTGATAAAGCCTTTAATTACATGGTCACACTGTTTTTCCACAGTATTGTTGTCTGAAACAGAAAACAGAAATGGCAGTGACCAGTTAATGATTTTTATTGTCAGTGCTGGGTGTGTGAGGTTACTTGGTTTATCTCTTCACATCTTTTTCTAACTCTGGAGAGAGGACTGAATTATTAATTTCCCCATGGGCTTGTATTCAAATGATATTCACCATTATGATGTCTAAGTGCTCTACTGCCTTCACTTTTATTATACTGTTGTGATGTCTCAGAGTTACTGATACTACACTGAGAGGCTGAGGACAAGTCTGCTGGTTTCAGGTGCCTGGTGTGAAATTCTTGTGATGTCAGAGAAATGCACGTGTTTGAAGCTCAGCCGTCCCGCACCCACCAACTTCCGAAGCAATTGAAGCTGAAGAAATTTTTTTTCTTTTTTTCTTTTTCTTTTTTCTTATTTTTCTCCTGGTCAATACCAATTTATCCTCCAAGCACTGCAGAGTGTAAGCAATGGACATCTGGAAAAATCCCAAGTGAGTGATCAGATTTGCAGGTGTTAGGATGTGGATGTCCTGGATGACACCTGACAKCAGTAGTAATTTTAGTTGAAATGGTTGATATCTTCAGATTTCAGGCAAAGTATGTAYGTATTTGTTCTTGATCTCAATGTTTGTAGAGTTGTGGTCAAAGATTCAGCACACCCTCAAATTTAGAAAAMAAAATAACTCAAAAAGTCCCAAATACCAAAAGCATTCTGGCATGAACATTCACATTCTTCTATAAATAAGATTATCCTGCTCATTTGACATATGCATTTCTTGCACCAGGCATCAGCATGTATAAAAACCAGCTAAGGGCTTTTTTTCCTCCCAGGGAGATTTTCAGTGAATATTCATTAAAAATTTTCCCAGCTGCAGTTTTCAAAAGAAGAAAGAACAGAGTGTTACTTAAAATGTTGAACAATATCTGAACTTCACTGCTGAGGTCACCAAGACCAGGAACATTTTCCTGTAGTTCTAGTTTTGTTGACTGATACTTAGTGCTCTATCTGCAACAATTAGCACTGTGTGAGTTAGAATTTATGGTTCATACTGCTGTGTCCAGGTAAATCCAGCAACACACCGAACTTCTCTGTGCCAAAATAGAATCATAGAGGAGCTTAATTTCAGTGGAGCAGACTGGATGGCAACATTGGGCTGTGAGATCTTGCCAGTCAAAGAAAATTCCACCATTGCTTTTGTGAGGCTACATCAAAGTAATGAGTGAGATAAGAGTTGCCATTTGTTATTGTACACCTACAGGTACAGTTTCTGAGTTTCCTCTCTGATTTGTCTCTCCACTGGGACGTGCTCCTCATTTCCTATCCCTGTCTTTTCTCTAAAGCAGAAGAACCCATTATGTTTATATTGGTGTAAATTGGGAATTACACATTGGAGTTGAGTGCCAAAAATATTTTGACTTGTTCATGAACTGCTTTCCTCCTGAACTAGAAGGGGAAATGCTGTTGACTTACATCTAAAGGAAATGGTAAAAGCTCAAGTTACCTGCTCGTAGCATTGACCAGATTATTGTGGATGGATTCTGTTTGTTGGCATCCAAGAGCTGACTCACTCCATGTAATGTACCCATTACTGCCTGAGACAAGCAGGAAAAAAAGGGCAATATTCAAATGCAATTGAATAAATCACCCCATGTGCTACATGCTGAATGGGCAAAGTAAGAATATTTAACAAGCATTGTTTGAAAGTACACAACAGAGTTAAAAAGTAAAGGAAGCCATTCAAGGGAACACAGACTTTGTGCTAATGGGTTCATAATGCCACACTTTTATTAGTTAGTAGCAATTAAATTATCAACTTAAATGATCCTCATATTAAAATTTCAGATATACATCTAAGCAGCTGATGAGTTTACACTCAACTCTGAGAACAGACCCAACAGTGATTCCACAAGTAAGCTCAAGGATGCTTAAATAATTCTCCTAAATGACRAAATTAATGCATTTGTTTGTAGTGYTATCTAMAGGTAAGAGAAAGAACAGTGTCTTTTCTGCCGGTGGAGGAGAGACAGAATTGGTATCCCAAATATTAAGCCCCCCCAATCTTATTTTAGTCCTAATAAGACTCACCTGAATGTCTTCTGAAACATTTGGCTTTTTCATAATCTGCACTACAATGATTGCAGCAGCAGAGATGTTCTATCTRGTCAGTGAGTCTGGCATGGAGCTGAGCATTTGAGTGTTACTTGCAATAACTGAAACCTTCCTGGAGCTCACAGTTTCAGCCTGTGAAGAAAATGTCATTCAACAGAAACAAAAAGAGAAAAGGAAAAAGAGCCACCACTTCTTATCATTCTCACACAAAATAAAAAGATACATGTAATAAAAAWATACAATAAATTGGCCATTTAAAATGTTTATGCTAGTGTCAAGTGTATGGTGTTTAGAAATTCTCCCTAGAGATAGTTTTCACGAGTTCTTGGAGTAACTTGTGTTGGAAGGGAGTCCTGGAGGTCCTCTAGCCCAACAGGGGCTGAAACCAGGCTGCCCAGGGGATCACTCTGAATATCCACAACCTCYCTCAGAAAACTGCTCATGTTTGAACAGCGTTAAGGGGAAAAGTATTCTCTTATCTAACTGGAATTTCCCATATTGCCACTTGACTCTGTGGGCACTCATCCTAAAACTGCACACCATGAAGAACAGCCTGGCCCCATTGTTCTCCACACCTTGCCAAGAAGTAGCAGCAGGACCTCTCCTTTGTCTTGAGGTCACCGAGTTCTGAGTCTATAAACTYCTGTGCACCTTTCATTGTTCCTTAAATAACCACAAGAGGATTTTTTGAAAGGCCATCAAAGGAACTTGAGAMATGTCCTCTGGAACAACAGGGCTTATAACCTGAACTGAGGACATTATCCTCACTTCAGTACATGATACAGAGTATCAGCTTGGAATAAATGTCAAAAGAAAAAAATCAACAATTAAATATTCTGCTGCTGGAGGTACTAATAAGAATTGCTATAAGCTCTGGTTGGATCCAGTTTSAGTTAGTTAGCACTGAATAAATAGAGATTAAATGTCTGTAGCATCTTAAAAGTCTAAACACAAAACAAAGTTGAGGCATCTAGCTATACTTTTATATAATATGTGGAGGCAAAGCTAGATAACAATAAGAGACAGAAAATCTGCCAGTCATCAGGTGAAGTCATCTGTTTCTTAATCCTGTCAATGAATAACTCTACTGAATTGCTTCAGTAACTGTGAATTGTTCTCAAATTATTTATGTTGGAAAGCTACCAAAATCAAGATTAATTCTATCATGCAGCTTTGAAGTGTTGATAAAGCTTGGAATGGTAGGTAAGAATAGTGAATGTGTTGCACAGGGAGGAAGGAAATTTGCATTTCTAGTTACTGGAGATGATATTCTTTGACTTGAAAACCTCTGCATATGCATGATGGACCAACAGTACATCATGTTCACCTGTGTTCACTGTTCTTGCTTCTGACTTCTAGCATGACCTTGGATTCAAAGTAAATATTTCTGTTTAAAAGTAATCAAATCCTTTTAAACCTGGGCTCTRGATCACTRGCATGAACACCTCCTGCTCCCATTSCCCAGCTCCCCAAGTAGCCCTCAGCTCACTAGAGGGCAGCCCGAGCTCACAGCTCCCAACAAACCCACACATTACTGACGGCAGCAGAAAAACCCCATGTCACACCTCACTGGCACTAGAAATAGCTACTTATAATATTATATATGACATTGAACAGTTTAGTGAAGGCTGTGTACTGGGAAAATGTAACATTGAGCTAGCGGGTTTCCCAGGGAAGATTCCAAGCAGGTTGTGTTGAATGTACAGTAGTCAAGCAAAAATGCACAAGGGAAGGACTTCTCTTATTTAATGGACTGTCCCTGGTGCATTTTTTTTCTTTTGTTCTTTTTTTCTTTTTTTTTTCCAACTGGGACTAATGATAAGGAAATGAAACACAGAAGAAGCAGAAGGGAAGCAATCACTGTTATGTGCTTAGTCATGTCCAGCTCTCCATGTTTTGCAGATACAGCAGGGCTAAGCCTTAGAGCTAGACTTAGGGGATTGTGGATTGTATGAATTTTATATATGGCATTCATACAAGAGAGTTTGAATTTGGATTCTTGATGGACAGAAATGTTGACAGAATGGAAAGGCTTCACTCTTAATCCTTCTGAACATGTTGCTGTCAATATCACCCTCATGCCAGTCTTCTCCATGTTCCTTCCACGTTCTCACTGATTTGGTACCCTGGGTCAGCATCACCTCTGCTCACAGGCATTTGCTGTGAACTAGGAACCTGACTGGGGAAATTGCAGGCCAGTTAAGAAATAGGAAATGGAATGCTGTGTTCAGGCAAACCCAAGCAAAATAAAATGATCACCAGGCCTGAAATTCAGGCCATCTGCAAAGCAGACACATGCCAAGAATGCCACTGGAAAAGSCTTTGGTCATTTATTTTGCTTTCTGCAAAGTTTTGAGGAACATCAAATGTATTTCATGCCCCAATTTTCTATCCCCAATCTCAGCGGTTTTCTTCCCCCAGGACTAAGCAGAATCTCAGAAACTGTTTAGGTAGTAATTTAGGATTGCCTGTGATGCTAAGGAGTCCAGATTTTCATTACAATTCAGAAYATGGGGAGGCTTTAAAGGAGGAATTTTCCTTTCTCTGGAGCACATCCAGATTTCTATTGAATTACACCTATAATTTTGTAAATGCAGAAAAATGTGCATTTAGTAGAGAAATTCTCACACATTCACATGACCTCACTGGGAGTTAGARCTGTTCTGTGGGTGTGACACCCTATCCAGTGTTATTTTCTGTTTGCTTGTAAAATTTGGTCTTTCAGTGTTACAAGTGAAACATTGAATTGAACGTTTAACTATTTATTGTTCTTTTTAGAACATGTGGTTTGCATTCATGTACACAGTCCTGTCAGAGGGGCTGACATTCTTTAAGTCACAGTCAGACAGCCTTTAGTTATGTTAGAGTTGCAGAAACACATCTTTTAATGGGGAGGCACTGGCAATAGCTCTGAGCTGTCAGAAAGGCYTTTTACCATGTCCTGAAAAACACAGTTTATGTGTCATGAAAGAAATGCAAAGGACATGTGGAGCAGCTGAGCAGCACTTACTCCTCTACAGGGTCTCTGAAAGCTGAGACAGTTCATGGAGCCATGGCTGATGGAAAGCACCCTAAATCCTAAAGCTAAATAGTAGGATATAAACAGATTGTTTTTCTRTTGAAAGGCTGTTCAGGACCCTGACCCTCCTCCAAGCTCCAGACAGGCACGGATCCATCTCAGCCTGTGTACCTGAAATTCTCTCCATTTGGGGTAGAAAGCTTTGCAGAAAGGACTGGGCTCCTGCTGCCTGAGCTACAAAATTCTGGCTTCAAACACAGACCTCTCTGCTAGTCCAATAATCCAACACCTTTCACAAGCCTTACATTTACCTTTGGGAAATGGGAGCAAAAGGAAAGAAACACATACCGTTCACAGTATCAGGTGCACATCCCTTTTTGGAGTGGCCATATTTAACCYACTATAATCTTTTCAAAAGTAAGGTTTTTTTAATGCTTTCAGAAATGTTCACTGTCTCAGTACTGTAGTCACAAAAATTAACTGCACAGAAAGAAAAAAATCATGTATTTCCAGATGAAATATTTTTAGCATAAGGATCAGTTTACAAAAATGAAATAGAATAGAGACAATAGAAGCTCATTGAATCTTTTGCCCTAAATTAAATAAAAGCARTTAGGTAAATCTAGTCTAAACTCAAGCTTCTAAGCTGCCACAAGTGGTATTTTTGAAGTCAGTGAAGGCTTAAAAGCCCATACTTTTTGCCATCTCTTCTATTTTCACTGTTTTAGTACTAGAAAATTTGTAAAATATTACAAAGCCTCATCTTTGGTGTCTTAATACTCAGGCAGAAATTAGACTTGGTAACCTAATGCCACAGAATACAGCAAGGGGCAAAAACACAAACTTTTGAACAATTAATGGGGAACAGTCCTTTGGTGACTCTAAACCATGATGGGTTGGATTTGGCTTTTGGTGCAGGAAGTTTCTGCCCTGCAGTCTGCTGGACTGGGACAGACTGACCAGCCCAGACCCCACAGCTGATGCTGGCTACATCTAAAGGCAGTGTGGTAAGCCCAGTGARCCCTGGCCTGTCTCAAAAAAGCAGCCTATTACATTCTCATGTGCCTTACTGCTATAGCTCAACACAAATTTACCTCACAAAGCTGCAAACACTTGGTTAAAAAAAATATTGCAGCACACAGGCAGAAAATTTTTGCTTCTTTTTATGCCTTGCAACATCCTGGTTTTTGCTAACTTTTGCAAATTCAGACCACATTTCAGCTGACTGTATCCCTTCAGCAGGACTGACTTGAGGCATATTTATGGCCAGGGTCCTGAGGGGGCTTAGAAAACCTGGAGTGTTGTCTGTGTGCTGGCACAGGCTTTCATATCAAGTTACTTAACTGTCTGTGGACCTTGTTTTCTGTAGGTCTGTGGACCTTGTTTTCACTTCCACACAAATTATTAGGAACAAATAAGAATGCATGATGCTGCAAAGATGAGGTCTGCCTTACAGCACCATACCTGAGCCTTGCTTGCCAGAAGGTGGTTAGCAGGACAAAGTGTCTCAAAAATCTAGTGGAAGGAACCTCTGGAGGGCACCTAGGCCAAACAGGCTCCACAATCTCACTAGGAGATGTCCTGGAGTGCTGCCCTCGTCTTTCTGAGCCTTCTGATGTTTTCATTTTTGTAGAGGAGTTTCTCACAGATTTTCATGTAAATAATGAATGTTATTGTAACTGTCTCTGTTGTTTTGCATTCCTTCTCCTGGGAGGAGAAAGTTGATGGWCTCCTGCTTTGACCAATGTGATTGGAGAGGTGGAAACTTCATCCTCCAATCCCTGGCTGTGGTTAGGATTCTATATATATCAAGGTCAAGAAATTAAAGTTCTTCTTTTTTCTGCTCTTGACATCTCAGCGTGTCCGGGTCATTCTTTTCGTGTCCAGTTGTGACGCTGCAGTGCCATGATACCATTCTAAATCCAAGCATTTCTCTTCATGCTCAATCTCAGCATCTTAAACTGCAGTTTATGACTGCTGTGTCCTGCTTTATCCTGTGGTGTTACTGAGAAGGTTTGGGTTTGGTGGTCTTTGCAACTCCCTCTCAGCTGGAGGCTGCTGTTAGCCCTCCCTCAGTCTCCTCTTCAGTACAGTGAACAAGTTCAGGTCTTTCCCATGCTTCCTGCAGGCCACTTATCCAAGGCCCCTCACTGACCTCACTGCATCCTGCTAAACCCTTTCCAGCTTCCCTAAGCCTGGTTAACCTGGCTTGCAGGTGGCAAAACTGAGCTTTTATTTCCCAGTGGTGCCTCACCAGGACYAGGAAGGGCAGGGTAAAAGTGTCCACCAGCCTGTCTCCCTCCCCAAGGCCCAGCTGTTCTTCCACCTTGTTTGCAGAGAACCACACACTGTTGGCTCATGTTGAACTTGGCATCTACTGTCATTCCCAGGTAGTTTCCAGCAGGCCTGCTCCTCAGCCAGCAAGTTCCTGCTCTGTACCAATGTCCCTGGCACGGAGATCAGCACTTATTCCTGTTGGACACCGTAAGGTTTCTCTTGGAATGATCTTCAGGTTTCTCAAGTTCTTCTGCACTGAAGCTCKGCCATTAACTGTGTCAGCAATGCCTCTGCCCCACTCCAGGTTCAGCAAGTGGGCACACTTGCTGACATGTCCAGGTCATGGATGAAGACACTGAACAATTCTCCCCTATTACTGCCCAGCAAGCTGCTCTACTTCTACAATCTCCTGATCAAGYCACTGATCACTGCCCCTTGAGCTTGGCTGTTGAGGTGATTTTCAGCCCAGATTGTTGTTCCTTCACCCAACCCATGTGTCTTCACCTACCAAACAGGCCTGCTGAGGGACACGGTGCCATCTATAAATCAAAGTGTATTACATCTTGTTACTCTTCTGTTGTCTACATACAGTTATTTCCTATGGCAGACAGTCAGATTGATTCTACATGCAACTCCATGCTGTTCCTGATGATCTTCTGGTGTCTCATATGCATGGAAATATGCTCCAAGAGGATATGTTCCAAAATGCTTCTAGCACCTGAGGTAAGCCTGACTGGCTTATGGTTCTCCCAGATCTCCTTCTTGCCTTTCTTAAAGGTGAGCATAATATGAACCTTTCTCCAGTTCTCTTCATCACCACAGRGGCTTCAGCTGGGTCTTTCAGCTGTCTTGAATGAATCCTCTCTAGACCCACAGATTTAAATACTTTTGTGATAATCCTGCCTTCCCTCTGAGGGATGAAAGCCAAGAGTAAGTTGCTATGAACAGATTGCATTCATATAATTGCTTTTTAATTATTTTTCTTTCTAGTTTTTCAGGCCTTGATCTGAAAGTGGTTTGGGCTGGTTTATATGCTTACATGCTTGGTTTCAGACTTAAAAAAGAGAGTCCATCTGAAATAAAATTTTCCCACTGATGCAAATCTCAAATTATTCCAAATATTTTAATGTCATTAGGATCACTCCAGATTAAAACAAAACAAAATAAAACCAAACCAAACAAAAAAAGACCCAAACAGAACAAACTGCAAGAAGAAAACCAGGCCCTTTGTCATGATTTGTGAAAGAAAATAACCATGACATAATGTAGAAAAGCAATGAATTATGAGCCAAGTGGAAATTTTCATCATTGTTGGAACAAAAGTAATTGGGTTACAAAAGTTGTCTGTGCTGTATGCCATGCTCTCTTTTCCTGGCAATAAACTGGATTGATCACCTCCTCCCTATTCCCAGCACCTGGCTGCCCCTTCTTCTAGCCTCCTCAGCACCTTTAGAACTGTGATCCCATACTCTTCATGCTCCATCATGTCTCAGCCCCTCTTACCTCTTAGATCCATCTTTATATTTYCAGTACATGAAACATGCATCTCCATTTTGTTAGCTGGTGAAGAGGAGACAAATGTCATGGGTAATTTATGCATCTCAGTGACTGGACTGGATTGATTGAGGGAGCTRARSTKKTYMWYCYKGRRRAAAMGRRG
>CADDXX010001034.1:0-101902 GCA_902810485.1 Alauda arvensis | reverse complement strand
TKSCMWKGKTTWRKTKRRGWKKTWRSGSMYRGGTTGGACTTGATGATCTTGAAGGTCCCTTCCAACCCAGTGATTCTGTGTGTGAAGGATTCTGTGACTGCCCATGTGGCCTCAACCTCCTCATTGATGGCATGTCTCCTTTCCTTTTCCTCTTTGAGGTATTTATAGGGTTGGTCTTCTGTACCCCACCAGTGATATGTGCAAAACTCACAAGGTTTTGAGACCTTTAAGATGTGTAAGAACATGGTAAATTTAGTTGACACAGGTCAGCAAGTTAAAGAAAGTGCTAAGAAAGTGGAACAAGAGATRGACAGTATAAACTTTCCTCAGGAAAACAGAGTAAAAYTGAGGGTTTGTAWTTTTAGTAATGTTTGTTATGATTTCAAGTTAATTGTTTATGTTAACTTCAAGTCTGTCCAAACATTCTTACTTCATGTATTTTAACAACTATAGCTATTAAAATCTATTYTTTAAGGCTATTCACAGCAAATCAAATGCAGAATACTAGAGCAGTGAACAAAGGAAACTACAGAATCATCATAATTCTTTGTTTCCACTGCTGAAATCCCAGCCATGATTATTTTATTTAAGCCAACTTCTCTGAAGCATTTTGCCCAAATGTTCCAATCAGTCATGAACTCATTCATCTATCAGTGTCTGTTGGATGTGCTGCCCATCCTGTCATAAGGCAAATACCATGGAAGACCTGAACTTTCCATCTACCTAGCAGTCCTCACCAAGCACATTTTCCTGGGTACACTGCAGATGTTTTGACATCCTTCTGACCAAATATGTCACATCATTTGACAAAAGCCCAACTGACACATGACAGTGTATTTGTGTGTCATATTGGCCACATTGTGGGTTGCTGGCCTGGGAAGAAAGGGATTTTCCCAGCTCTGGAGATCCTGCAGCTCAGTGAGCTGGCAGCCTCCCAGCACAGGGCAGTGCAGAGATGCCGTGTTGTGGCAGAGGGGACTGAAATGGGAGTCAACCAGRACAGTGCAATTCCAGGTGTAGGAAATTTGACTCATCCAAGAGCAGTGCCAGAGGCAGCAGGAGCTGAAGGCAGGCATTGTCCTGCAGGGTGCTGAGGTGGATGGTGTCCTCAACACCGGGCAAATCCAGACATGGCAATGCTGGTCACTGATATCTGAATCAGATTTTCAA
Source organism: Alauda arvensis (assembly GCA_902810485.1). NCBI lineage: Eukaryota > Metazoa > Chordata > Aves > Passeriformes > Alaudidae > Alauda > Alauda arvensis. The sequence continues at coordinate 100,732 of CADDXX010001034.1, read as the reverse complement.
GTCACTGTGATCTTCAAACAGGGGAATTCAAACAACAGCCAAATTGGCTGAAAACAGGCCACAGCTTGTCTAAACCTGTAATGTCTTCCCCAGATGTGTTATTCCTCTGAGGTGAGTGAAAAATACGGCCTCACCAAGCAAGAAGAGCCACGGCACTGCACATGGATGTGGTCCTGCTGAGCAGATCTCAGCAGCAGGAAAGGTCAGGGATCTCCCAGAGTGGAGGTGTTCCCAGAAATAGTGCCAGCTGCCCATGCTGCCTGGCTTGTACTGACCTATGTGACAAAGAGATCCCACCCACTCCTCTGGGCACACACAGGCTCCATCCCCACTCTTGAGACAGAAGCACGGAGGTTCCATGGTTTCTGTAGTGCAAATAAAGAGTCAAGATATGTATATATATATATATATATATATATATATATATATATATCTTCATCAATGAGTATGTAAAATAATGTGTCTATTTAATTAAGGAAAGAAAGAAACAGGGTTTTTTGAAGCCTCAGCTAAAAAATATGTATGATCCATAATCTCACCCATGTAGTCTATCACTTGCCCCTAAAACCAATGGCATGAATGTGGGGTCAAAGCTTCCAAACATTAATTTGCATTCCCAAAACAAAAAAGTAGGTGGGACAAGTTTTGTGCAGATGCTGAATGAGCAGGAGTGTGGCCCTCCAGTCTACCAAAAGCTCRATCTGTTAAGTCCATGAAACACCCAAATTACTTCTGCAGGAATTCACAGGAYCAAGAAGGCAAAACAAAGCCACAGATTCCCAGTTTGGAAGGGCCTGGAATAATAATAAGGGTCACACACCAAAGAATCAGATAAAGATGCTATGATTTAAGATAGGCATTATGGGATAAAACAGAAAAACCCCATGCCCCAASCTCAGCCACAGCCTCTGTACAGGTRGCTCAGGACAGGTGACGATTTTTATTCTGTCTTTTGGCAGAAATAGTGAGTTTTCTTTGAAATAGTCATTGAACTGGCTGACACAGCTTCAGGAAACAAAAAGGCACAGTCTAAGCAATAGCAGAGAAATTGCAGATCCTACAAATYTCTGAATATATTATGGTATTTCCTGTGTATTATGATATTTCAGAGCAAGCTCTGAAAAGCTTAAGGTTTTTTTTAAAAGAGACTGGCAAATCTTGAATGGCTAAGGAGTATTCTGCTGCAGAAATTGCAACAGGGAAGGGGTGGGGGGAGCTCAGTAAGAAGGATCCAAGACCTGGGGGATCTCCACAGAGCAATGTTTCCTCACAGTCCATCTCACCAGCTCCCTAAGTGAAGGATGGAGTTGGAATCCTTTCCAAAAAGGTTCACAGTGGAAATTGTACACCTATGCACTGGGTGTATGCTTTCAAATAATGCAGAAAACTGGATTTGAGGACTGCCATTTGATCTTTCATTTTAATGCCTATTTTTTGAGACACTGACAAACAGAGTAAAGCCAGCACAACTTCCAAAAGTAAACAGCACTGCCAGGAACTGTGTCATTGTTCATTTCTAACGTTCTCCCTGAATTGCATAACTTCTTACTCTTTAATGGGATTCATATAACTGGAAGATCATTGCAAACTAAAAGGCTGTGCCACGTGGCAGGGGTAATTCTGTTCTTGGCACTYTTTGCTCAGCTTTTGCTCATGTTAYTGCTGTTTAGCAGTTGTGTTTCAGGCAGTCTSAGCTCCACTGCAGCCAGATGTGTCTGATGATAGTGGAATAACATCTAAGTGTAGCCAGGTAATGTCTGTCCTAGCCATCAGCTTTTCAAAACACATCATCTCTCCTTTGGAAATCTTACAGGAAGGAAAGGAAACCTCCTCCAGCAATTGGGATTTGTGTGGCCCAGATTTGTGCAGCCCTAAGCAGCTGTGGAGAACATCTGGATCTGTGTGAGCTGGGTGTTTGATCAGGCAGTTGTTGCTCCACTGCCCAGCAGYRCCATCTCACCAGGCAGGCACTCAGSSGGGCTCATGGGGCCATGTGGCAGAGGGACCCTGGGGCTCAGCCACCTGSTCTGGGCTGGGAGCTGGGAACCCCCAGGACACCAGGAACCTTCAGCANAGCTCCAAGCCTCTGCCTTGCTGGGTGAGCACGAGCCCAAAGCAGCCAGGCCAGGCAGGACTGCTGGGTCATCTGGCACCAAGGATCCCAAAAACCAGGGAGGGAGCAGGAACTGCCCTGGATCCCGGGCTGCCTGCTGAGGAGCAGTGTCTGGGGCAGCCTCAGGTGGGAGCAGTGCTGGAGCTGCTTCTGCAGCTGGGGCGATGCTGGTCACGGTCTGCGAAAGAGTGCAAGGAAAGAGAAAGGTGGAAAAAAAAAGACTGGGATGACACTCCTTTGGAAGCAATAAAGCAAAAAAGCAGGCAGCTGTGGGGTAAAAAGTTCAGCAGGTACCCCTGGAGGTGCAGACATGCCATGAAGCCCATGCAGCAAAGGAGAGGTGACAGCAAAGGGCAGGTGACAGCAAAGGGCATCAGCCTTACCTTTGCATCCCCCAAAAGAGTTCCTCTGTAACTATGTGACCCTGGCAGGACCTGTTAATGCCAGGCAAAGCTGTACCTCTATTTGGAGCTTCCTGGTAAGCTTTCTTAGCCTACTGTTTAAGGTCTTATGAGGCTTTTTTTTCTTTTTTTCTTTTTTTGTAACAGAGAAATCTGTCACAAACGCAAATTCCTGAGCTCACACCCACTGCACACGTGGTAACTCACCAGGCTCCATCCAGTAATCGTGGCATAGGCTTCAAATCATGGGATTCTTCTGGTTTTATTTTAGGATTCAGAAAACATCTTCTTTGTCTTTGAAGTTTTGCAGACATTAATCATGTCAAGAATCCCATTGATTTTTGACTGAATATGTTTTTAAACTGAAACGATTTGATTCTTACGTAATACCAGGTCACCATGAACTGCTGAGGGTGTTTGAATCAAGCATCATGGGAACTATTGATGCTGGTACTTGTGATTGAAGTCTGAGTAAAGAAGAAACTCTACCACTGTGCACAGCAGATGGGCATGGAGGTGTTTTCCATCCCTGAAGTAGCTGCAGTTTAAATGCCTTTCTTAGCAGCTCATTTGCCTACAGCTGTATTAGGCACAAGCCGAGGAATCCCTGGGCTGCACTGAGACTTAACTCCCATCTCATCTGGGTTTGGCTCCATCAAACAAAGGTCTGAGCATATGCTGATGTTAGCAAAGGTAGATAATGACTATTATTTAGTACTATTATTTAATAATTACTATTATTTAAATAATCACTATTTACTTTTGTGTCCTTTCTCGGGTTTGGGCATGTTCAATCCCTACAAACATCTGATAAATCTCTTGAAGTAAATGTAACCTAGTGAATCCTCATAKAAACTTTTCTTCAGGTTTCTTGGTCTTAAATCATGTCTGACTCTAGTGGACAAGCAGCCAGGGTTACTTCATTCTTTCAGTTAATTTTGAATATAGGTCAGTGCATAGTTTTGTGTCACATCAATATAGCAAGTATTTTGCTGAGAGGAAACACTGAACCAGCTTTCTGCTCCAAGTTTGCACACAGAAATGTTTTACAAGAGTACATTCAGCTACAGAAAATGCAAGTCTTATATGCTTTCAATAAATATTTCTGCAATGCAAGTTGCAATGAATACATGAACAGGTGTTATATGCATGTGAACAGCATCTGCAAAGTAAATATTTCCTTTTTACAACTCGATTTACTAGACTAGTTAGAGGTTTATTTTTCTCTTTTGAAAAAGAAATCAAATTTCTACCAAAAGGGTAAGAAAAATGTCAAGACATTTCTCAAAGTTATATCAAAGGAGTCATGAGCAGTGCACATATGTTCCAATGAAAACACTCCAGAGATTRCTTGTCATCCTATTCTGTTTTCCAGCAGCATACAAAGTTTGGGGTACTTCTTTAAACATTGTTGTAAGAAGAAAAGTACATCCCCCTGAGAAGTGTGCAACATGGATGTAATAGTGTTTGTCAGCAGTCATATYTAAGGAATATTTAAGGAAAGGAAAAATAACCCAAACAGTTCAAATGGGGTAGAATAATTTCTTATCTGCTTTGAACCTGAGGAGCTGCCAAATACACAGCACCCAAAGTGTCACAGTCACTACACAGCAGGTGACTCCAACCAAAATTCTGCCCAGTGGAGTGAAGAACACTCCCTGTTGTAGTGCAAGCTGTCTGCAGTGCTATGAAATGGTTATTATACAACCATACTCTTGTCATAAACCATCAGCTMCTTGTCTATTGATAAAACTTTAACCTTTTCTGTTCTAAAAAAAGTTTTGGCCACGTGTGTGTTTATTCCCTCTTGGGAACTGGCTCTGGTCCTCAATACAGATCTGCACATACCCTGGGTGGGGTGGTGCTGGCTGGCACAGGGTGAAAGCCAACAGTCAAAGTGAAGAAGAAAATAAAGTTATTTTAAGAATGAGTTGGAATAAACACAYCTTTTTTGTCATTAGCATTCAGTGGATTAACTCCCATTGTGTAAGTAGGGACAGTACCTTTTTTTTACATGGTGTGTTTCACTAGTGATGAAAGGAGATTTGTTTGGCTTTTTTAATTACCAAAGCAATTCCATCTCAGTTTAAAAAACAGGACTCAACAAGCTGATGTGACGTGCCAAGGATGTACAGAAATGCAGTCCAAAAAAGAGTTCTCCTGAGATGTGGCACAATGGTCTGGCCATTAGATACTACTGATAGTGGTACTGCTACTACTCCAGACTACAAYTCCTTCAATGCCTTACAGATTGTAATGATGTTTTTCTTGTCATGGAGAATAAAGATGAGTAATATAAATACATAAATATATTAATTTATTAGTTTAATTTTACTGGTGGCAATCTGCAGGGGTCTCATAATGACAGTCACATTCAAAATGTTCATACTGAAAATAAAAATGTCTCATGTCAGGTGACCAAGACACTCTGTATTGAAGAAAACTCCTAAGGACATAGGGAAGACTATTGAAATGCTGAAATAATTAGGATTGCTTTTACAAATGGGAGCACCAAAATTGTTAGTGTGCTCCTTCAGATAGCCATGTGTCTCAACAGTCTGCCCATGGAGGTTTTAGTTAAAGACAGGCTGTGCCAGGGGCACAGCTCAGGGTTCAGGGTGCATCCCAGGGTATCCTGGGGCTCAGCAGTACCTGTGGGGCTGGCCAGGTGAGCCCTGGGAGCCTGAGGGGGCATGGCCCGGCTCTCCCACTGCTGCCAGGCTGAACTGCAGCCATGTTCAGCTGGACAGAAACATCTCCTCCTCATCCTGCTCACACAGGGTGCTTTGGACCCTTGAAATGGTGATTACTTTACAGCCTCCGGCCATAAGCAGTTAAATGTTTGCTTTTCTGCTGTTTAAAGGGATRGGAATGTAAAACTGGGCCTAGGAGACACACATGAAGATGCTCATTCCTGAGCAGGTCTCTTACAGACAAAACAGAACCAGGTGTAAATTTGGATCTTGAAGATGGGGAAACTGAGGCACAGAACAGTTCAGTGACATGAAGATAAGCTCCATACAACTTTGCTAAGCCAAGTCTGAGGTTTGTGGTATGTTACAGGCATACCCAACTTCTGAATCACAGGTCTGAGTCCTTTGCTAATAGAAATGCTCCTAGATGATTGCAGATATTTTTAAATTACAAAATGGGAAAGAAATTGTAATTTATTCTTATGGTTACTTACACTGCCCTTCCTATTCCACAGAAAGAGCATCCTTGCTTTTTCCTTGACATGGCTAACATCATTATGGATAGCTTTGACTGGAATGTTGAGTTTAGACATGAGAAATACTAAGAGGCCAAAACTTTGGATTTCAAGCCCAGCTTTGCAAATGGAAGAGTTGCAGTTGGATTGTGAGCAAAACTGATTGTGGATTTTTAACTTCACATGAACACTTTATACAAAACACAGAGAAAAAAATTACTTAAGGCACCAGATGGCAAAACCAAACAGAATGAACAAATGAATGAACACCTCTTAAAAGACAGTATACTTTCATTTATGAAAATATTAAGCCATGTTTATATGCTAGAATAATCAAACTGAAAGGGAACCTTAACACTTRCAATTTTGTAACTGTGATGCAGATGCAGGGAGATAAAATCACTCTTGAGTGACTGGATAYGTTTCTTCTGCTTTCCTCCTTTTCTTTAAAGCCTTAATTAGAGCCAGATGTTTCTTATTTCCTTYCTTTTTTGTTTTCAAGTGTGTACAAAGTGTGGTGCCAGCAGTAAACACCATCTTTGACTTTTCTTTTTGTGTGTCAACTGCATCTGAGTCAGAGTCACAAACCAGTAAAATTCCAGCAAAGCAGAGCAAGCTTTCACTCCTACTGGCATTCCTACTGGAAGGGGGAGATTGGTATTGCTKTTTCCTGCAGCACAGGAGTCATAAAAATCCCACCATGTGTCTGAGAACCTTGTCCCTGGTAAAAACCCTGGAGGCAGGAGGCTGGAATGCTGTACACCATGAACACAGCTGCCCCTCCCATGCTCTTCAGAGTGCTGGGAGTGATTTCTTGTTGCTYAGTTGCTATTCAGCTGTATGGATCTGCATCCTGCTTTCCATTTCTTCCTTCCCCTCCTCAGGAAGGCAGTGRCTGGTAACCACAGCATGTTGGCAAAACCGTGTCTGCTCCAATTTCATGCCTTTATTGTGCCCTTACATTGACCTCTTAGGTGCCATCTCTGGCAGAGGGTTTTGTCAGTAAATGGCAGAAGTCTATAGGCGAGAGCTTCCTTTCTAAACTCAATGGCTAAGTAGTATTGCTGTAGTATTTGTAATTATGGCTTTCATCCACTTTTCTAAATGTATTTTCATTCTTAGAAGTGTATCAAATATAGAAATCCATGAACTGCAAGTTACCTAGCAAAGAGATAGTGTTCATTAGTGTTCAAAAAAAGTCATCTGAGGACAAGTTATTCCTTATTTGATAAATATTATGATTTTTACTCACTTGTATTTTGAGCAAGCACATATTGTACCTAGGATAGATTTTAGGGACAAATTTCCAGGCAGTTTTCCAGTTGYCTTTCTCCCTTTTAACAGATGTGCTCTTTGTTGCTTGGTCCTTGGGAGTCAGGCTCCCTTCCACTACTGCACATGCTGAAGGCCTTTTTGGATTGAAAACTATTCTGTTTTCTTCCACCAGCTTGTGTACCAGCAGCTCCTACCCCAACTGCTGTAGTTTGGAGGAACTGAAATTTTGGGGGAGGGCATTGGGCATTTAGGTAACTGATCCACTGAAGTTTTTCAGTGCCTAAGTTTTCAGGATGAGTGAACCTGGAGGATTCAAATTCCTTGCTGTCATATTTGCTCTTAGTTCATGCTATGTTTAGTTACAAGGGAAACAAGTATTTGTTTACAGAATATAGAACAAACATCACAGTTTCTAATGACAAGGTAGTACTGGCCTTTCTTGAATTAAAGTGCACCTTGTTCAAATGTCTGGATGTATTATGAGTGTAACCTGTTTATCCCATCCCATCCTGTCCCATAAATGGTTATATTTTTCCCCTGAAAACATGACAGACATCTTATACGAATAAATCAATTTTATTTAAATAAAATTACAGGTGTATTTTAGTAAATAGTAAAAAYTACCATATAGTTTTTCAAAGGCACCAAAATTTWAAAATAATTTACATTTTCTTGAGAGCAGCTTCCTTTTTCTGAGTGTTGTTTGTAAACTTGTTGGACTTCCCTCCCCTCATCCAACTCAGGCAATACCTGCTGCTTCTGAAATGWTGAAGTTGTAGTAGGTGCCCTGCTGTTCCTGGGCATCTCTTTTGAACACAGGAGAATGGGTCAGGCATTCCATGTAGCAAAACCCCACTCTGAAACAGGGTATTTCTTTCCTTTGTAGCACCATAAATTTGTCAGGTACAAACCCCCACTATGACACACACTTTGCATGTACTTTAAGTATTAAAAATTAGATTCAAAAGACTWCTGCTTCTTTGAGACTTCTTTTCCTTGGATTTATCCAGGCTTGATAATGCAGTGCCACCTTTTCTAATGTGAGGAGAGAGCCTTTGCACAAAGCCTGCCCTACAGTTCTGTGTCACAGACTGCATCAGCCTCTTTTGGGCTTCTTTAGAGGTGTCTTGGCTAAGMATGGGTGCACCAAAGCCAGCAGATSTGTGTTGGGCTTRTTAGTCCAGTTCTGTGATCATTTACAGGAGATTCACAGCAGGGACACAGAGGGAGGTGCAGGTGGTGCCTCTCAGCAGGCCAAATCCTGCTCAGTTTTTCTCCAAAGAAAAGACCTGGCTCTACAGCCACTGCTGGGTGTGGGCAAGGACAGAGCCAGAACCCCCAGGCTCCTCCCCATGGGAGGAACTCTGTCAGGAACTCTCTGGCCAATGAGTTCAAGTACTGTCACTTTTTGCTTCTGTAAAAGCAGGGAATTTTTTTGGAAAGGAGATTTTGCTAAGTACCTTCCATATGCACAGCTCACTCATGAGGCTCACTTCATCCACTGGTTTTGGCTTATTGCGACAGAGTTTTGTAATAATCCCCAAGTTCTCTTTGATGCACAGCCATTGTCTTCTCTGCCCAGCACTACAGAAGCTTTGTAGCTCAATCATTCTAACAGGAAAAAGAATCTGTCCTTTAAGAAAAATCCTCACCATTTAGAGACAACAGTGATGTGGTGCAATGAAGGTGAGATCGTAACAGGGACACATTTGGCAAATGTATCCCTGCTGCAATTAACAGGCAAGCTCCTCAGGGAAGCCATGGATCTTCCCTCTGCAGAAAATCTCATTTTAATGGAACCACAGTAATCGAACTCAAGGCTTAGGTTTTGCAGAGTGGAGTAAATACAATCATTTCAGAGTTTGTAGWAAGACCACTGTAAAGCTGAGACAGAGCTACAAACAGACCATACCAATACCTATCTAACAAGAATGTCCCGAGAGATGCATTSCTAAAGTTTGCCAAAGGCTCTCCAAGAGCCTTCAGAGAAAGGCATCAAAAAAGGGCCAACAATTGCTAAGAAAAGCAGAGCTCTTTGGCTAGCAATGTGCAATTTCCTCTTTGATATTTGTAGATGTAGAAATACATGTGAGCCAACTACTCTTGCTTTCCAAAGACAATTCRTCTGGATAATCTGACACCTGGTTACAGGTGTTACTTCACAATACTGTGCAAACATCTAAAAATAATTTCAAAAATTAACAACTGAAGTCTTCTGAGAAGACATATGAAAGCTCAGGCAGTTCATTGTGCTTTTCATCCTGTTTAGATTATCCCTTTAGCTTAGAGATACAGCACCTTAGTATCTGCACARTATTAAATGTATTTATCAAGAAAAGCAGTGAAGAAATTTGCATTGTCCCTGCCTGTGAGAGCCAAAGTAATTTCTCCTTCAGATGATCACCTTCAGAATAAACAACACCACTGATTTTGGAAAGGCACTGACAAAAYTGACAGACTAAAATACAGCATTAACAGAGTGTGCAGCTAAGAAAGGTGCTCCCTGAAAAAAGGGGAGTAAAAGGTAGATCTTAAAAGTGAAGCAAATATTTATGTTGCATTGAAGGTAAAGCAGCTTTAGAAAAAGCCTGTAAGGATTTTTTGTGTCTTGGGATCCCTTTGAGGTACAAACTCTTTCATTAGCTAGCTTTTCTAAGCAATCAGTTTGCTGCTGTTGGCCATGAATACTTTGTTTTCCACTASATCAGTTTGCATGGAGAAAGTAAATGCAATTAAAAGTGGTGTTATTTTTTAATTCCCTCACTGGTGTTGGTAGCTGGGTATGGAGCTGCTRAGAAGGCAACATCTGCCCTCCCACAGCTCACTGTGCAGCACTGTGCAGGCTGCCTGGTGACTGAAGGGGTGGTACAGGGAAAGGGATGCAAAACTATCTCATCCTGCCCACAGAGCAGAATCACCCACTCCTGACTCAGGGGGTGGGTCATGTATCTGCTCTGAATCCTACAGAAAACCACCAAATTCCACCAAAGGAAAGGAAATAGCTTTGGGAAAGAAACTGGTTTTGCAGTTAGGTGCTGCCTGACAACCCTCAGCCTTTCTGGAAAAGAAATTGTTCCAGGCACCGCGGAAAGGCAGAGTCACTTCCACTGCCTTGCAAAGTCAAAGGAAAGCAAACAGACAGGACTGGCTAGGCACAAGCACSAACAGCTGCACTGCTTTTTGATCACCATACACATCTTTGGTCCTCCTGCCAGGCTTGATGGTGTCTCTTGTGGGGAGAACTACTGTACACTCTTCAGTGAACCACTCCRTGGGCTCACAGTGAGAATTCTTTCTGTTTAACATAAGGCCACAAGCAGAGACACAAAGCTGTTACACAAGACAGCTGTGGTTTCTTTATCTTCTACTGTTCTACTGTTCTCCAGGTCAGCACTGTTATTTATCCACAGGTACTTGCAGGACAACCAACACACATATTTAGGCACCCTAATGATGGAACCTTTGTGCCCAGTAGTGGCTGGAAAACATTTTGCTGAGCTTTTAATAAAGCAGACAYACAGACTTCATTGTGCCACCTCATCCACGCCAGGTCTGTCTAATACTAGTCTGATTTTCTGTGAAGTATGTGATAAACAAGGTACTAGTGCAACCACCATAAATCAATATCAACCTTACCCTGCACAAAAAAAAAATTATATATATAACTTTGTAGATGTAGACATCATAGGGGATTGATATTTGCAAAGGAAGTCATAGGAAAGAATGGATAAGATGGCAAAAAAATGCAGAAATGAGGTATCAATTAGCCTAATGGTTGGTGTGGGCAAACTGGTCAAGCCATACTCATGTTAAATTTCTTCTTCTGACTCATGATCTCGTTCAGCTGTTTTCAGTAAACCCATTTCCATGGACTGGGACTGCTTAACCTTCGAACGGACCACCCTGGAAACAACAACAAAACAGCTGTCAATGATAACTCACAGGCTCATCTGACCATTTTTTGCATGGTAAAATCCTGTTGTATCTCTTAGTGCTCTTAGGATGGTAGGGATAATGCAAGGGGTGAGAATCATGGTCAGGACACTGCAGGAAAAGGCTTGGTAAGCTCCTGAGGACAGGAGGTGATYACACTCTTTGATCTGATGGAAGAGGCATTTTTACAGCCAAATTAACACTGCAGTTGGAATTTTGTCAGAATTTGCACTGGGCAGTGAGGAAAAGGGCTAAGGGGGTGAAATTAGGGGGTGAAAATGTCTAGTGAAAAAGAAATCAGGTTTGATCACAGGAATTTCTAGCAAGGAATTTTGTGCAATAATCTTTGAAGTAAARTCATGAAGCCTGCTCAATAACCAACTTAAAATTAGCAGAGATGAGCAGTGGGAGTYAAGATTCTGAAGGTAAAAAGAATCTCCTACTTTTGACTTTATATGCACTTACAAATGTGGAAGACTATTGGAGCTCATTTTGTGTGAGTATTATGCTATCAGAACTGTATTTATAAATGTGTTTTCCCCTTTCTACTGAAACAATCTCATGTGATTTTCATTGATTACTAATAACAATTTTTATTTTACCTTGYAAGGCAATTAATTACTTCATAGAAACATTTTCACTTGTCAGTGAAACTTTTCTAAAATAAACTTCCTACTAGACAAGTCACCAAAGTTTTAGTGCTTCAAGTAACTTACCAGCTGACAATTGTGTAATTCACTGCAAGTATAAGAAAAGCAAAGGCATAATGCCAGCAATAGCACATGGTCAGGAACATCATGTTGGTGTGATCTGTCTGATTCCACTCTGGGCTCCCATTTGGAGGATAAAGCACAAAGCCAATCTGTAGTAAAATAAAAGACATTCAGCCATTTGATGAGCAGCCTATGCCATATCCTGCTTTATGCTGCCCATCACAAGGCAGACRTTTAATTTTCTTATTTCTGTGTTTACTGTTGAAAACAGCTTGTAGTYATTCTCAGGTGTGATGGATCACTTTAAACTGCTCTTTATCTTTGAAGATAAAGTGCCAGGCCCAGAGACCCACTGCTCTTGCCCAGAAAATTARGGAGCCTGCCCAACAGCCCAACCCTGCAACAATCCCAGTTCTGCACTGTAGGGAGAGGGGCTGGTACTCAGCCCTGTGTGCTCTGAACTGAAATCACCTCATGGATCAGAAAACCTGCCTGGCCGTTGGCACTGCCTCCCTTCTTCCCAGCAGTGTCTGGGAATGTGTTACATGGCTGGGAAGATGAATAATCAATGAGCAAATAAAGGGGAGCCACAAGTCTATTTGTTCTGGGCCATCCCAGGGAAAGGTCAGAAATGGCATAAAAATGGAGCTTCCTCATGCAAGACTGTGAGTTCATGTGAAATACATAGCTGATTTGTTTATTCAGAGCTGGGAAAGAYACAATTCATATTTGTGCATAAAATGGAAAAACAGTCAATCGTGTGGCTATGCAGGGTTTGCATGACAAACACCAACYCTCTGTACTGCTTAATGCTCTTCAAAGTCATCACTCAGCAGTTTAGCTGAGAATTTAGAAACTGGGGAGAGGGGAGGAGGAAGGAAGGGAGAGCATTTTGCATTTCCATGCAGAGAATTCAATGAATGAGAGTGTTGATGATGCAGAAAGAAGGTCCCTTTACCTTTTACAAATTTCCTGTGCTGCAGTCAGTGTGTGGTTTTCAGTCACACAGATGGTTGAAGTCTGATGTGGGTGTGAAAAAAGCCACACTTAAATTTCCTCTATTTTTAGTACTTCAATTTTTACTTTGAAACAAAACCCACATTGTCTGTAGAGCTAGAGAAATAATCTGTTCTAAAATTAGACTAGGCAGAGAACAATGAATAAATGGTTGCATCTATTCCTCCTGTGTGAAGCTTCTTAAATCACCAGCTGAAAGTTTACAAACAAGAAAATAAAACAGTAAGTGCTGCAGCACCACGTTCTTGAGTTCACTTATAGAAAAATATAGCCAGTTCTGAGGTCTTTCCTCATGCCAGAGCAAGCATTTAAATATTTGATTTGGTGCTGAGTGKCCAGTTCTCCTAAGAAACAGCAAACATTTTTATTCATCGTGTCTGGCCAGCACAGAAAAAAGAGAAGCCAGTCTAGACATGCCGGAAAGAAAAATCACTGGGCTGACCTCAATTCTCCACTATAAGATGAAACACACATCAGCACTRGTGCTCCTATTTCTATTACAAACTCCCAGCAACTCCTTAAATCTCTCCCTTGTTCTGACAGCAGAGAAAGASTTGCTGTCAAATATCTGTTACTAGAGAGACTCACAAGTAAGTGAGGGCATTTTGAAGAGTCCTTTCAGGAGCCACATGCCTGAAGTATCGATGTTTTGGCTGTTCTTTTTTCTGCTTGGCTCCCAGAGCACTAGAAAAGCAGGAGGCTTTACATCACCCAGTTTCCTAATGAGAATCTGTACCTTAAGTACCTTTTGAACCTGGCAATGTCAATGAGGCACTTGCCTCACCTGCCCAGTCCTACACTGGGCATCTGCTCACTGCTCCAGCAGCTGACAGTGGASACTCTCTTTGGAAAGGACAACATAGATTTTCATGCTCTAAAGTCACTGCCATTTGCCTGGCAAATTTGGAACAGGATGTTACMGGGATCAGAGAGCACTGTAACATGGAGAGCTCAAGAAAAACACTTYAGCTTCTTTAYTGATTCAAACAAAAGGCACTTGAARTAAAACAGCTGCTGCTTCTTCTTCTGTAAAATGGATATGAGAAATAATTTTATGTCTTAAAAGGAACATTTTTTCTGTATCTTTTTAAAGGAACTTATTTTCTGCAAGTCTTTAGAGGTYTGTGTTTAAAAAGCATATATACAACCTGTGAAATATCTGCAAAGGGTTAAATGACTCATTATGATGAGGAAGAAATTACAAAGGCAGAAAAGTGACCTACCTGCCAGAACCAGCTGCCTTGTAATATGCAGAGGCTGGTSCGGAGCATCTCTAGCACAATGCTGCCACGGAAAAAAACTTCCAAAAATATGCATGCAGCAGCTCCAAAGATGGCAAATAGCAGTAACTGATGAACATGAACATCCAGCATGGCTCTCCCATGAAGATGGTAGCAGAASAGAAAACCTGGAATAAATTGTGACCAGTTTAAGACCATTTCTTCCCTTGCAATATCCCTGCATCTGCTTTTAGAAAACAGTGAAACGTTTCTGGCATTTCTCTTTATGCCAGCATCACCTTCACTCACGCTGGCTTTAGCTAAGTAGTTGTGTACCATGTCAGTACCTACATCACACACATGCCTCAGGAGCACTCACCCAAAACAGGCTTTTGCTGCTATTTTCATAACATTTCTGTTGCTGTCTGAGCCAGGTAGGAAAGCTGAGATACACCTCTACAATGTGGCATCATGAGCTGGGCAGTGTAAGGAGGGCCAAGACTGAWCTTTCTGTGATCTCTTTGAAGTGTGTGAAACACCCAGCTCCCAGAGGGTCATTCTGTAAGGCTGACCTGAGATTCCCAGGCCAATGATCAATGCCCACCCACAGGATTCCTGCATGTGCSTGCAGGGAGAGGCAAACTGACCTTCAATAAAGACTGCTAAGGAAAGCATCATCCTGTCCATGGCTGCTGGCAGTGCATTGGTCCCGTGTGCCACGATGTCCACCAGCCCCGAAATGCCATAGAAGAGGTACATGGTGGCATGCTGCCAGTTCATCAGGTGATCCCAGTGCTTCTTCTCGTAGTTGTACAGCTTCAGATGAGGYCCATCAGGAACAAACTGCTCAGCCACCATCCCTGTGTGGGAAACAAGAAGAAAAACCATTTGWTCTGGTACTTGTGCAAGTCTTTACACAAACAGTAGAGGCAACAATGTACCCCCATGCAGCACAATGCCAGTCAGTTTGAGGGTTTAGCATCACATAACCTGGAGAGTGGAGAGCCASAGGAAATCAGGCTTCAGCTCCACTCCTGGTGGAACTATTTGCATCTTGCAGTTTCCAGCAGTGCAAATGAAATCAGCTACTCTGTGCTGCTTTTTCTTTTTTTAAACAATTGCTATTGTAGTAGTCCTCTAACCAAATTTTTCAGCTGCCTTTTCCAGTGGTTCAAACATGAACATAACATAYGCTAAAGTCTCCAAAAGAAAGATTTACCATTTCAGTGCCCTGCCACATGCAGGATGACAGAGTTCAGATTCATAATTCAGAGGAGATTTTTCCTCTAAAGCCATAGAAGGAAACTCCTCCACCTTGCAGTGCTATAAAAAGTCCCATGGGAATGTACACAGAGTTAGAATTTGAATCACTGCCCCACTCTCTCCCTTACCTTGGCCCCTCAGTGTCTTGCTGAGGTACTCCAGCAAGGGAAAACTGCTTTTAAATGCTTTTTRTGATCAATGAAGTTTGGGGAGGATTTAAAAGTTGTTCTGCTTTTAAAACATTAAAGCTGATTATACTGTTTATAAAGCATGGGCCAGCATCCTGCTGTATAAGTACACATGCTGTAGAACAAATGCAGTGTTGTTCCACACTTATTTCCAGTTTTCCTAATGTGGAAAYAGCAGGTTTTACTCCTGATGCCTCTACTGTCTGTTTTAGCCAAGTGATTTTCCATACTTTTGATTGGAATTGGAATTTCCATATGTCAAAATAATAGTTCATGGTTTCAAAGTGAAAATAAAACCAGTAGATTTTCTCCACCAAACTACCTCTAGACACAGACTGGGAGATTTGTAGGAAAGATGTCCACACTCACACCTCAAAATGAATGCAATTTTTTAGATTTTTATTWTTTTTAATGACACAACATCCCTTCAGTGCTGATGCATCTTAACAGAGAGGAAGGAARAGCAAGAACAAGAGCTTGTCACAGCCTGCACCTTGATTAGAAATGAGGCAAATCTGGGCATCTAAAGAAGAGGGGACAAATAGAATAGAAGTGCAAAAATGCTTAAAATTTAAATATTTTTCAACCTGAGCTGCAGGTGCCAAATTCTTCAGATCCCCTGTTGTTTGTTTACTTACCCTCTAAAGCTAAATCRCTACCATACAGCCTGCCAGGATGTAAACAAGAACTGAACACTTCCAGTCAGCTACACAGCTCTCAAAACCATCCCAGTGGGTTTGTACCCAGGCCTGAACACAACAGAAGGACAAAGAGCTCCCCCACACCCCATCACAACAGTCCTGCAGCAATAAGATCAGGAGTTCAGTTCTTTTTGTGTGAATATTTTCACTTTTGACTGAGATCAATCAAAAAATCATTGGCACCATTTGCATATTTTATCAATAAATCAGTRGAGGCTCCCAACATCTGAGATGGTTGAACTCAAAATAGGAAAGTAACACTTCACAGTCTGGGGCTCCCAGTGTGCACATGAGACCCCCTTGCCCAAGTATCTTATCTGCCTCCCTGAGCAGTGAGCAGTACATGAGCACTGAGATGTGGTCAGGAGTGGTCAGGAGACCTCACAGAAGCTCCAGAAGAGTGCTATGGATGGAAACCATGTTATGGCCACAGCTGTGTCATTAACAGCAGCAGCCCCATCACTTCCCAGGGGTTGCAGGGCAAAAGAGCAGGACACAAGGAGATCCATTTTATCAGAGAACAAAATTTAAAGCAAAAGGTGTTAGAAGGTGCAGCCTGCCCTTAGTCCACCTCACTTACCAATGAGGGCAAAGACAGCTTTGATGATGCCCTCAACAAACTCCAGGCGCTGGAATCCTGCCCTGGAGCCAAGGTAGCAAGCATTCTTGTTTTTTCGACAGGCGTACTTCAGTGGGTACTTCACTGACCACCACAAGCCAAAAAGAAGGAAAAAGCTGCCAGGGAGGGCATGCCCTTTGAAATTGCCCATGGTTTTCTGCTAGGCAGTACCTGAAGGAGAAACAAAGAGAGATCGATTATGGGAACAGTGGGAGGATTCAGTGGGTTATCATTTTAAAGTATCTCCTTGCATAGATCAAACGGGGGTCACTGAATTGAGTACTCACAGTTAATTTAAAAACAAATTTGGGCACTTATCTTYCCAGCCAGTCTCCCCAGTTTCATAGCTCTGCAGAAGCAGAAGCAGAGACCCAGCTGCAGAGCAGCTGACCTGAAATGCAGAACTGGGAGTCAGCAGGGTAGGAGAAGGACATAGCACACTATGTCTTGCTGTAGAAGTTGTGCTAGCAAAAGAGAGAACATGAATACTCACTATTTGGTGCTTTCACCTTTAGAGAGGGTTTTATATTTTTTTCTTCATGAAAGGAAACCAAGACAATACCTGACTGAAGGAAAAATGCCCATCAAATGGGTAAATATTCACTAGTAAATTGTATTTTTWATTTCAATCCAGATGTCTTGTTATGATTTACAAACATCAAGTAATTCTCATTATTTGATGGGTGAATCATGCACCCACAACTAGATATATGTTATCAAGAACAYCAAGTGCACTCTGTGACAAGGTTATGAGTTGGTCAGGATTATACAGTCATTTAAGAACAGTGCCATTCATAATCCTAGTAGTTCTGATCATCACCCCAACATTTAGGATAGTTGCCTTGGAGCCCGTGGCTTTTCCATTAAAATGATAGTTCTAACATGAAATTGCAATTTTGCTTTAAGATATTATAAATAGAGCTGCTGTGCCTCATGCCCCACAGGCATACTGAGGCAGCAACCAAGAATAACCACTTGAGAAGGATTGGCAGTCTGTACTTTCTGTTATTGTTGTTGCTGACTGAAGAGTTCAATTGCCACACTGCACTGGAACCATCTGGCTATGAATGGAGCATGGAAGCTCTGCTAAATCTTTCTTTTTYGTGAGTATTTCCTATGGTCAGCTCTGCATAAGAAATATTAAACTGTGGCTTCTGGGCCTTGGAGTACTTGCAGCTGGTTCACATAAGGCTGTCTCGTCACGTAGTCTGAGCCCTCTCCTATTTCTGGAGGCTAAACTCCACTGAAAACATGCTTTTTTTCTTTTCTTTTTTTTTTTTTTTTTTTTTAAAAAGAGAGACTTTTCCACATGCACAGGTCTTGGAGTTCTCCTAAGGCTATCCCATCTGCATGAGGAGAGGTGACCTCTATAGCCACAAAGGAGAAGAGAAGAAAAGAAAAGAAAATACGACTGTCCATGTCTGGCATGAGTCTGGCCTGATTTAAGCAGGATGCTGAAGAGGGTCCTAAGCCCCTGCCTGTCCCCTCCTCTTCCAGAGCTGAGCCCTCCCACTGTGAAGGCTGCTGAGTGGGAGAGGTGAACTTCAAAAGCTTTCCCTGGACAATATCCTGCTTATTTAATTTCTAGGGAAGCACTGGGGTAGTACAAGGGCAGAGAGAYGTGATGCTGGTTGCCCACGCCAGCCCATTCCTGGATGTGTCCCCACAGGTGTTACATGTGGAAGCTGGGAAGGAGAGTGTGTGGAGATGGGAAGAGATGGGAGAGAGTGTGTGAGCATTGAGCACGGGGAAGCAGCACTTGCCAGTCATGGGGCAGCCAAAGGGGGCATGAGGGACATGTTTATGAACAAAACATAAAGGATCCCACTTGGGAATTCTGCTGTGTGGGGAAGGCCTCCTGCAGCTGRGGGTCCAAGGGCTGGGAGAGCCTTTCTCTGCCTCCTCTGCCTCCCACATCACTCCTAAAATTCCACTGGGTTGATGCCTGTATGTTTTACTTGCAGGTGGGGAAAGCACTGCTCACTCTGCAGCAGCCCACAGCACAGTGGGGCTCTCTCTGGTGAGGTTTGGGGAGCTCAGCCCCATTGGTGGGACCCAGCCCTGCTATCTCAGCCAAGAGGTTCTTTCTTCATTTTGGGACACCTTTAGTTCAAAGAGTCTGACCTGCCTGCACATCCCTGCCAGTGCTCACTGCGCTGTTTCCCTTAATAAAGGGCAGTAGTAACATCTTCAGACAGTCATCTAAAGCTTGCTTTAACCTTTAGAGTACTTCTTTTGCTTTTCAAACCTTAATTTCTGAGATTTTTTTAAACAYGTTGGCCTGGAAACCATTGCTGTCTTTTCAGACACATTGGTCTTTTCCCTTCTTTGACTGAAAGGTGTCTTAGGTTGCAATGCAAGACGTATCCCAAAGTATGTATTCTATTACCATCTGTTAAAACCAGGTGAGGCAGTGTTCTTTATCTCTTCCAGGACCCATCCTCCCTCCAGAGGGATATCTGCTGTTAATGGGCCATTAAGGTTCACTGCATGACTGATAAAATTACATCATCCCATTGTGAGATGCTCCACCCAGTGGGAGCAGCCAAGCATTCCGACCTGGATAAACCTGAGAGTCAGAACAGCAGGACTGCCTGTTTCCACTGGATTTCCCAGAGGAAGACTAGACCCATCTCATCACCACTGGACTTTCAGAGGAAAACTACACCCTTCTACAGGATCATTGCTTCAACAGAACCACATCTGTCACTCCAGGAGGACYTGATTGGACTGCTRCCAACACCCAACAGGATGTCRGGTTSTATTATKAYTCTGTCAGTGSTTTYTTTTKGTTTGSTTGGTTTTTTGTACTACTACATTTTTATTTTTAATATTCATAGTAAACAACTGTTATTCCTATTCCYGTATCTTTGCCTGAGAGCCCMTTAATTTCAAATTTATAACAATTYAGAGGGAGGAGGGGGTTTACATTCTCCATTTCAAGGGAGGCCCTGTCTTTGCAAACCAGGACAAAAGGAAGAGGGGAGGAGAGAGGAGTGGCTTTTCCTCACCATGCCTGATCTCACTGAACACCGTTCATTGGAAAAGCTTCATTCATTATTCATTATTAGTCACCACAGGTACAAAGCAGTTCAAAAAGAACAATTTACCCTGTACTGCACATCAAAGCAAAACAATGGATTAGAAAGGTAAATGAAACCTCTGAATAACCTTCCCTTAGAAGAGTACAGCTGCAGTAGGAGTGAAATGAAGAATTGTGTTGATGTTATTTGTAGTGTGAGGTATACAAAACTTCAAAAGTCATTCTGAATCTGTAAAGTCACACCAGGGTTATCTAGATCTTTAAAAACTGGAGGATTTTTCTGCACTAAATCTGGGCAAGACTTCAAGAAACTTTGTTTTAAACTATTTTTTGCCTTTCAAAATAAGCAAAAAAGAAAAGACTGATACAGCAGCTGATGTTCCACATCCAATAGAAACAAAATAAACCAGAAAAATTACTTTTTTGCTGAAAGAAATACATATTATTAGCTTTAGAGAGTGCAAACTTCAGATTGAGTTCATCCAAAGGTGTTCGGGATTATTAGTAGGATTTCTCTAGAAAGAGACACATCAGTTCTGCCAACCAGCTGTTGTGGCAGACCTTTGGAAAGCTGCATCTCAACAGAATTGGTTTCAAAAAAAGAGTTATACAACTTAGCCTTTAAAATTTCAAGTAAACTTGAAAACATTRCAACAGAGCTTGTCTTAAACTAATTAAACTTCCCAATTAATGAATCTTCTCTTTTCAGCCTGAGAGTTCCGTTTGGTGAGTCTAGAAGTCACYGGCCAACACCCAGAGTTTTGATGTGACTGAGAAGTTTTGTCCACAAATAAACCAGGGGATGTTGCACAAMTTGGGGGCTTACTATGAAACTCAGGATATGGTGAGGCTGAGTCTCCTCAGTAGGAAAGTCACTGTGGGGTCAGGAGATGGATCTGGGAGGTGGAAAGCAGGGGTGTAATGGGAGGTGAGGGGAGAGGAGAACAATATGTCAGCCTGTTGCCTTTCCATGTGGCACTTTGGCATACCCCYGTGCAGCCTGGGACAAAACATCTCCTCCCAGCTTTTCTTCACAGCTTGAGAACCAGACAGTTTTGGTACAGCAGGTGCTATTAATTTGATAAAGATGGCATCAACATGTTTTGACAATACTTGATAAATTTGAGGGCTTATTTTTACAGAGCCTTATCAGTCTATATCTACAACGTCAGACTGATATTGCAGGATGTACAAATCCAAAACCCTCTTTTTTACCCTCAGCAATTTCAGGGGCAAGGGTTTTGCCAGAGCCACAGCCACATTCTCAGCAGCAAACATTCCTTGCTGCCCACAACCTTCCCTAGAGTTCATCATCTTAGAATGGACATCAGGAGAAATTTCTTCACTGAAAGAATTGTCAGGCTACTGCCCAGGGAAGTGGTGGGATCATAATTCCTGGAGGTATTTAAAGGACAGGGAGATGTGGCTCCTAGGATGTTGTTCAATGGAGGACTTGGCAGTGCTGTGTTAGCAATTGGACTCGATAATCTGAGAGGTCTTTTCCTACCTAAACAATTCTGTGATTCTGTGGTCTGCCAGAGTTGTAAGCAGTTGCCCCACAGATGAGGGCCATGAGTCCTGKCCCCAAAGCCACCCAGTCCCACCAAGTGCCACAGGCATTCCTTTAGCTGGTAACCTGTTTCACAACTCCAACTCTGTCCAAATCCTTCTCTTAAGCCTGCAAGGCAAAGCCAGTGGTTCTGATACCTAAAAAAGGCACACAGACAGCTGGCATCACAGAATTAAACACACAGAGAATCACTAGGTTGGAAGAGATCATCAAGTCCAACCCATACCATAACACCTCAACTAAAGCATGGCAATGAGTGCCACATCCAGTCTTTTTTCAAACACATCCAAGGATGGTGACTCCACCACCTCCCCAGGCAGACCATTCCAGTACTTTATCACTCTTTCTGTAAAATACTTTTTCCTAATATCCAACCTAAATTTCCCTTGGTGCAGCTTGAGACTGTGTCCTCTTATTCTGTCAGTGGCTGCCTGGAGAAAGAGACCAACCTCCACCACCCCACTTTTCAGGGAGTTGTAGAGTGGTAAGGTCATGCCTGAGCCTCCTTTTCTCCAGGTTAAACAACCCCAGCTCCTTCAGTCATTCCTCACAGGGTTTGTGTTCCAAGCCCCTCACCAGCCTCGTTTCCTCCTCTGGACATGCTCAAGCATCTCAACGTTCTTCCTAAACTGAGGGGCCCAGAACTGGACACAGCACTCGAGGTGTGGCCTCACCAGTGCCAGGTACAGGGGAAGAATGACCTCCCTGCTCCTGCTGGCCACACTATTCCTGATACTGGCCAGGATGCCATTGGCTTTCTTGGCCATCTGGGCACACTGCTGGCTCATGTTCAGCTGCTGTCACCAGCACCCCCAGGTCYCTTTCTGCCTGGGCACTGTCCAGCCACACCATCCCCAGTCTATAGCATTGCAGGGGGTTATTGTGGCCAAAGTGCAGGACTCGGCACTTGAAGACTTTAGTTAAACTTCTTCTTATTGGACTCTGCCCATCCATCCAACCATTCCAGGTCTCTCTGCAGAGCCCTCCTGCCTTCCAACAGATCGACACACACTCCCAGCTTGGTATCATCTGAAACTTTACTAATAAAGGACTCAATACCCTCATCCATGTCATCAATAAAAATATTGAACAGAACTGGTCCCAGCACAGACCCCTGAGGGGCAACACTGGTGACTGACCACCAGCTGGATGCAGCACTGTTCTCTGGCCCCAGCCATGCAGCCAGTTCTTAACCCAGCACAGAGTGCTCCTGTGGGCTGCCAGCTGATCCAAGAGCGTGCTGTGGGAGACAGTGTCAAAGGCCTTGCTGAAGTCCAGGTACACAACATCCACAGCCTTTACTGCATCCACCAGGCAGGTCACCTGGTCATAGAAGAAGATCAGATTGGTCAGGCACGACCWTCCCCTCCTAAACCCATGCTGGCTGGGTCTGATACCCATCATGACTCCCCTTCTTTTCTTTTTGATGTCACAGGTGGTGATCTGTCTGACAGGTGAAGCCTAATTGGGAGGCTCACTGGGYRGAACATTTTCTTCATCTGGCCCCAGTCCTCCCCTCTGMTSACAGKGTTGGCTTTCCAGCACAGGTACATYCTGGTCATTGCAGATCAAACGTTGTTACCTGCTGAGTGCACCCCCAGCATTCCTGCAGGATCACTCCTCATGTCTCCACCCTGAAGTTTCACCATTCAGGACCCTTCTACCACAACCCATACCAAGCAGCCATGGAGCCACAGCAGCCAGGGCAATGGTAAATTTTGAGCTTTAGCAAAGCAAATTTTGGAGTCAAGATGAGGAAAGGCTCTCCTCTGCCAGCCAGCAGAGCTGTTGCTCCAAGGAGCATGSCCAGGAACTGGACAAAGCACACATTCCAGCCCAGATCCAGGCTCTTCACACCAAGTGCCCCTTGAAATGCTGCTCTCAGGAGAGTGTGGGGCACACCAGGACAGGAGGCTGCTGTCAGAGTTCCAGGACAGCCATAGGCTYCAACTGCCTCAGTCAGACTCACCCAGGACCCCATCCTGGCACCCCTGCTGAGGGCACTGTGTCCTCAGGGGAACTGGAGAAAAAGATAATAATTATGGCAATAAACTCAATTGTTGAGGTAGTTTATAAATTTTAAGTACCAGTCAACATTTCTGCAGCTGATTGGAATAAAGAACATGAATAATTCATGGCTACCTGTGAATGTGAGATACTTTTTTTTAATGTGAAAATTCCAAACATAGTTTTTCTCTCAATAAGCACAGAAAGCATTGCATGATTAAGGCTTTTCCAACAATTAGAAATGGTATTGCAAAAGTGTTTTACATCCACACTTTGCCAAACCAATATAAGCTGTTCACAGCTGCCAACAAATTTCCCATGTAGCCATAACACAYTGTGTACCTGGACTGTTCATCCCTCTGTTCAGAATGCATCTTACTCCTTGGGGTCAGAAGGAAACATGGAATTCCACTGAAAAAGGGAGTTTTCAAGCACTCAAGTAAAGGTGTGTCTTTTTGTGGCCATTAAGAGCTGCCTTTTTAGCCTGAAAATTATCTCACACCATCAGAAGCATGAAAGGCAGGCAAGAAATAGACTCAGATGGTTGATTTAAACACCCTCTGATGTTTCATAATATTCACCAGTTTGATTTCTGATCTCCACTTTTGTGGGGTCTAAGGCAAGACCTAGAAGTGCTATGGAGAAATCCTTCATAGCACCTGGTTACTCAGAAGTTGCTCCTGGAAGAATTAGGTTAGCTTCCCTTTTTATCCCCTTTTCCTTTAAAGGACAGGCAGGGGTTTAGGCAGTGCAACCTACATGGGGCAGGGACATGAGCAGTAACTGAGCCAGAGCCTGCCTACAGCAGGCAGCTTCCCTTCCCTGCACATTCTCCTGCCACAGTGGTATGTCCTGCAATTTCCTGTGCTTGTTGAGCCCTGGGGGATGCTGCAGAGGAAGTGGAGCAGAAATGTGGATTCCTTTTCCAGAAATGACACAAGTTATAAAGCACAAGCTCACTCTGCTGCAATGCTTCCATTTCTGCCACACAGCCACATGATGACAAAGGTTAAGACCAAAGATTAAACACCACCAGTTTTTTCTTCCATATGCTAGATTAGAAAACACTGCAGTTTATAATATTTGATGGGAAATGTTTATTTATCCATAACAGCTGCAGGAATGGATTGTGGTATCAGCGAGAATGATGCAGCCAGATAAGAGGAGGAAGTAACAGTTGTAGGCACTTTCTAATCAGTGCACGAGCTGTGATCATGCAGCTTTCACAAAAAATGGCAACCAGCAAAGCTGAAATGCATGTAAGACAAAGAAAATCACAGAMAAGTTTAATTCAGTACCGAAGTTTCCTACTTGCAGCTAAAGATCTGTTCCCGAGGCAAGTGCCTTTTGTCCTGCAGCCATTGTGCTGTAAACACCACAGACAGGCTGATCTGACAAACTGCCTGCTCCAATTGTTCACACAACAGCCCTGAGTTCATGTCATGACTGAAARCATTTCAGCCTTTACAGCTCCAGGTTTCCAGATGAGATCACTGCTCTGGTGTTTAGGAAATAGTCAGCTGGCACCTATAGCTGCTTTAGAATTAGGCAGGAACTAAGTTAAGTACTGTGTGTACAAATGAAAGCAGGACACAAGACCATTTGAAATGCTAAAATGTGACAGGAGAGCCTTGGTATTTTTGGCTTAAGGGTGTGGGAGATAAAGATTTTCAGGAAAAGAAAGAAAGAACAAAAGAAATGTCATAAACACACGTCTTCAAAGTCTGTAGGAGAATTCAGGCATTGAGAGAATCTAGAAGCCTACAAGACAGGGATGAAAACCAAAAATCCCAGAGGTAATGACCAGAAATCTATCTCCCTAGAAAAGAGGGACTCTGGGAAACAGTCTCCCACAGTGATGAGTTTGGGCACACAGCTYGTACCACTCTAYTCTTTTTCAGTGCCTTGCTTCTGTCAGAGACTCCTCCTTCCCAGATACTTGTCAGCCCTCTGAACGCTCCTCACTGTGTTTGTCATCTCTCATGACCCTTCRTTTTCTGGCTCTCTTTCCCTGTTCTCTGTGCATCTGCTGACCACAGATGAGCAGGCTATCTCCAGGGGTTATCCAGGGACAACAAGTACTACATARTAATCTTACCACTGGCTCTTGGTATCTGAGCAGCTGCTCATCTGGGGATACGAAATTTTTGGTCTTCAGGACTGCCAAACTGGAGCCTTTTTCAGAGCACCACAAGTTAAAATAACTTACACACACATAAAGTAAACCTGGTAAGTGCATGGGACACAAAAGAGTAATTTTTTCCTATGAAAGGTTAATGGYTCCTGTATTGGCCATAAACCCTGGTATTTCCTAGCACTGGCTGAAATAAAGGGTGAAATAGCAGGGCTGTGTCAATAACTGCTGCAGGTGCCTCTGGTGGGACCAGGTTTGGCTCCAGCCMCCACAGCCCACAGTGGGGTGCCTCCTGTGGGGTGACCCTGCATCTGTCCCCCATGCAGGGCAGCAGTTTCCTTCTCCACAGAGGGTCACAGCAGGGTCACAGCAGGCTGCTGCCCTCCAGCTGAGCTGTGTGGGGCAGGGGCAGAGTGCTGCTGGAGAGAGGGCATCAGGAGGGATGTGCTGTGACATCCCACTGCTGGGATCTGGGAGTTCTTCACTAACATCTCCTCTTTCCAGGCCCCCCAGACCTGGGCTTAGCTGGATCTCTCAGTGCTTCCCTATTTTAACCCGAGTTGTCTCTGATCAGTGAAATTCCTGTATGTGGTCACTGTCCTTTTGAAGACAATTCTTTTTATCACAGAATCACAAAATCATGAAATCACAGAATGGTTAGTGCTGGAAGGGACTTCTGCAGGCCATCTRCTCCAACCCCCCTGCTAAATCAGGTTTCTCTAGAGCAGGTTGGGCAGGATTGCATCCAGACAGGTCTGGAATATGTCCAGTGAGGCAGACTCYACTCCACTCACTGGACAACCTGTTCCAGTGCTCAGTTACCTGCACAGGAAGGAAGCTTTTCATCATGTCCAGGTGGAACTTCCTGTGTTTCAGTTTGTGCCCATTGTTCCTTGTCCTGTCCCCAGGCACCACTGAAGAGATTCTGGCACCATCTTCTTAACAGCAGCCCTTCAGATGTCTGCATGCATTGATGATGAGGTTCCCTCTCAGCTGTCTTCTCCAGGCTACACAGGCCCAGCTCCCTCAGCTGTTCCTCTGAAGAGAGAGGCTCCAGTCTCCTGATCTTCCTTGTAGCTCTCTGCTGGGCCCTCTTCAGAAATTCCTTGTTGCCTTGAACTCAGGAGGCCAGAACTGGACACAGCAGCCCAGATGGGGCCTCACCAGGGCAGAGCAGTGGGGGAGGATCACCTATCATCTTTAAAACAGTCCAAGTCACTTCAATGAACAACCTCTTCAGGGCTCTGGCTATTCCTGCAGTTCCATGGTCCAGCAGAGGTTACACTGCCACTAGGAAGGTTGCTCCATGGCTTTGTCACAAAAACCAATTCTGTAGGGTGCAATCTCTGGCTCCTCTTTGTCTTTCCAGTTGTGTACATTTAAATGTTCTCTTCTACCTAGGAGAGAAAAGGCTTCCCTATGCTAGGAAAACGTCAAAAGAGCAAAGGTTTCATGTATCAACTGATAATTTAGAGATCAGAKCCCTGCTCTGGAGAGGAAATGAAATAAAATATGGTTTGGTTTCTGTTGGCACCCTTTTTACTTCCTCCTACAGCATCTTGACAGTACAGTTGGGTTTCAGTGGAATGATCTTGTAAAAGAACAAAGCTGAAAGGACTACTAGGCTATGGAAAATATTTGTAATAAATACTAATGACCACTTGGGCTGTGAAAGATCCTGCATTTGGCATTTACAGAGCTCTTTACAGACTCTTAGAAGTTACTGCAATTGCWATTTATGTCTCCAAACACTTCTTGAAGAGAAGAAGACACAACCCCAAAAAAGGTGGGGGATCTACTGAGAAAGCTTAATGTTTGCATGGTATTCAATGCAAAGAAGCCATATCTGAAAGAGAACTCTGTGCTTGAGGAGGACAGGTGGCAGAATCACATAATCAATTAGCTTGGAAAGCACCTCTAAGATCATCCAGGTACACAGCCTTTGATCACCACCCTGTCAGCTACACCACAGGGCACTGATTGGTACGTCCAGTCTGTCCTTAAACACCTCCAGGGACAGTGACTCCACTACCTCTCTGGGCTGTCCAATCCGATGTCTAGTCACCCTTTCTGTGAAAAAATTCTTCCTAATGTCCAACTGAAACCTCTCCAGTCACAGCTTGAGACTATGCCCTTTCATCCTGTCCCTACTTGCTTGGGAGGAGAGGCAGACCCACACCTGGCCACAACCTCCTTTCAGGTGGCTGTAGAGAAAGTGTGAAGGCATGAAGGTGTGAAGTACAGGGCTTGGTGACCTCAATAGAAGTTATAATTCTTTGGTTGTAAAGGTTGCTCCCTTACAAAAACTACTGGTGATTGTGCAGAAAAGGCATTGGAATTTCTCTGCATTGTGTACAGTAACAGATACTGGGGTGACTGAAGCCTTGGAATGAGTAACTGGATTGCAAAGAAGATCCTGTTTTAAGGGATCACCAAACACTAACAAAATATGAGAAGCAGAAGCATCACCTGTGCTGTGKGCATTAGTAAGTTTGCATCTTAAGGAGTCTCAAGTTGACAAAAATGGGAAGGGAACTCGTATCAACAAATGCGAAGTCATTATTAAGTCCTTGATGGTTTTCATTGGAAGGATTTGTTTTTCTTACTGAAAAACTGCAGAGACTCAGTTTGCTAATGTGATGCTCATAACAGCTCATACTTGGGCCACAAGCAAATGACACTTGTAAGAGCTGAACTCCTCCTGTCCACTGCAAGGGAGAAGGCTGGAAACATGGGGCACRTGTGTCCAGAATATTGGCCTCTGCTGGGACACTGTTCTTCATTTTACTGCCTCATCCCATAGAGAGCCAGCCACTTATTCATGAGTCTCTGCTTTCTGAAGTTATTCCAAAAGTGTTCATAACCTTATGGTAGAATGATAGAAYAGTGTGSGTTGGRAGGAACCTTTCTACYTCTCTGGRCAACCTGTGCCAGTGTCTCACCATCCTCCTCACAAAAAATTTCTTTCTTATATCTAATCTAAATAGACCTTCTTTTAGTTTAAAACCATTACCCCTTGTCCTATTGACAAGCCCTACTAAAAAGTCAGTCCCCATCTTCAGCCACCCCATCTGTCTGTGCAGTACAGTCAGGTAGTGTGAGCCCTCATTGCAAACAAATAWATGTTTAGATCTTGTGGATTTGAAGATTGTAACCAATTATATGAGTGCTTGGGCTTACAGCATTCTGTTGTGATAAGAAAAAAAAATTTAAAAAATTTCTTATCAGTAATTTCCACAAAGCTGTGCAACAGAGMAGGTGCTGTTTGCACCTAGAGCTTTGCCTTGGCTAACCTGCCTTWGTACCTTGAAGTTTTCTCTGCAGTCTTGTCTGCCAATCTCAGGCTGCTGATAATGAGTGCTTCCCCAAGGGGAGCTAAATGCACTGCTTCTACCAGCTGTAGCCTGGGGGAAACACACTATCAACAGCAGAAAGCTGTTGGATCAARAGCCAAAAGAGAAACACTAATGAAKAAATGGGAGTGYTGGCAAGGCAGTCTGTAACASTGGTGCTAGCTGGCAGGARTGGCTGGCTGGCTTGGCCCAGCYAGAAAAGGCAAAATGCTTGAGAGGTGTGGTTCCATTTTACAGGACCACCTCACACTCATTAAATTGGAATCAACTTGTGCTAATACAACATTAGCAGAAATGGAAGAGGCCTCCATGACACAAGGCTACAGCAGCAGCAGCTTCAGATCCTGCAACCCCTCCAACAACACAATTAACAGAGGGAGCAGACCCAGCAAGTTCCTCTTTCAAAACCACTGGCATTACAGATGCTACATAACTTGTCTTAGAAATGCCTCAAGTGCAGGGTGGTTTGGAGCAAGGGTTTTAGGAGTGTTGCTCAGATAGCATTAAAGTGTTATAGCAGGCCCTGATGTAGGCAGAGATTGATGAAAGGGACTTAAGCCTTCTTTTTAACTCCTGGAGCAAAAAGCAGCATTAGGGCCCAAGRTCTGACTCATGCTGCATGATGGGATAGAACTGCCCCCATAGAGAGCCACTCTACTTAAAAGGAGGGTATTTCAAAACCAATGTCAAATTATTTGTAATTCCTGGGTTTAGGAGCTTGTCTTGCTCGTAGCTTGGAAGAGACAGTCAAAATTCCTACTGCCAACTGCAAGTGAGCATGAGTGTGTTTGGTCCCATGTGAGAAAAAGGAGCCAGCTGACAGGAGTTTCAACATTGAGAAGTCTTGGTTCATGTACCCCTTCAGACTGGGAACAAGGAGCCCATTTTTGCACTGCTGCRCTGGCCATCTGCAGTACTGACTAAAATGATCTTTGCAGGCAGATTTGTGTGCAAGAAGAGAGTAAACAGCAGTTTGCCTAAACACAGGCATGATTATTCCAGCCACTCCTCAAGGTTCATTTGAGTTTTCTTCTCCAAAAATTATTTCTACCCACAGTGTCCACAACTGAGAGAAATCTGTTTGTTTTGCCCAGCTTCATTTGTAAAGAGAAAAATACAGAAAAAGCCATACAAACAACCCTGAAAAGCAGCAAAAGACATCTGGGCAAACTTCGGGAAGGTAACTCCAGAGTCAATTAAAAACTGGCATCTAAAGTGGATATTGGAAACATTCCTTTTACAAAGTACTTACAGTGACTTGAAGTACAACTTATGYCATAATTTAAAGAGTTCCACAGGAACAGCAATATAAGGTGATGCAAACAAAGTTGTACAAAGTGGAGAAATCACAAGTCCTAAGTATGCAAATTCATGGTAATCATCAAACAGTTTTAAAAGTAAAAAGTGGAAAATTTTTGGTATTTAGTACTTCAGTTCCCAACTCTTCAGAAAGCCCTTTATCAAAAAGATAATAGTTGCTTGATACAAGTGTCAAGTATTACGTGTTAGTAGGAAAGTAGAATATGATTTATTGATGGAAAATTGAAACAAAATGGAACATATCCAGGGATGGAAAGTGTTTTTCTGAGGCTTATTCTGTTTTGAGACAAAATAAAGAGGCCAAGATAATTTTAAGGTTTCTCTCATATTGTAAGAAGTCCTGAAGCACATTTAAATTCTTTTAATTTTGCCTGGAAATTTAAGTTCGGATGTACATCTCCATTTGACACATCCAAGAGGGAGGGAGAGGAAAAAAATCACGAAGTAGTAAACTTAGAACTAAGCCGAACGCYTAATCTCCCCTTTGTTCAACGATCCAGACCCTCGGCTGCAAAACCCCTTGCACACGAGGCAGAAAGCTCCGGGCTCCTGCAAGGGCCACCACGCTCGCATTTGAACATTACCAATCTTCGCGAAAACCCCTGCTGATCTACAAGTCCCGTCGGCGCTTTTCACCTCMGAAGTGCCCCCCGTGACCGAGGGGAGGCGAACATGGAGCGGTTTTCCTTTCCCCGGCAATATCCGACATCCCCCCTCCGCCGCCGTCTCTGCCTTCCCCCCGGCCCTTCCCGCGGCCGGGGAGCGGGGCCGCCCTTACCTGTGCTCTCCCTCGCAGCCCTTCTCGGCCTCCCTCGCCCTGCTGCGGGCTCTCGCTGCCGGCCCGGGCAGCGCCGGGGGCAGGAGCCTCCAGCTGCGGCCCCGGGATGCGCCGCGGCCGCTCCAGATGTTGGCGCGGCCGCCCAGATGTTCCCCCGGCGGCCCCGCGGGGGGCGGGCGTTCTCCTCCCCGCCTGGCCGGGAAGGACCCGGAGCGGAGCCAAAGGAGAGGGGCTCGGGGAAAGCGAGGCTTCCGCGGGATCCGAGGCTGCCCGCGCCCTCTCCTGCCCCGCTTTCCAGGAAAAGCGGGCAGGGCTGGCGCGGGGCTGGCCGGGGACAGCGCTCCCRGTAGTGCGGGCAGGCGAGGAAAAATGGAAAAAGTAGAGAGACTTTCAGACATACAAACCCTCCTTTGATGGCTGTATATAACAGAGGCCTTATTTTATTTACACACACACCGACAGCCGTGGTTTTCTCCACGAAAATGAACACTCGTGGCGGTCATTCCTGTAATTTAGCAGGAGTTTATGGTACAGCCCTGAATCCAAAAGAAGAATGTCTAAAAATAGAATTTAAAGAGCAAAACCACRGCTTTTTTCGCAGATGTCATCCCGTAGTAAWGAGCGTAAGTGACATTACAGAGTCATTACAGTGTAACATCTCACACTGCACCACCTCTGTTACAGCAGCAGCAGAGAACACCAAGGAAAGCCTCAAATCTTTCATTGTGGAAAAATACTCCTTTGAGATATTTGCTAGGAAGTTGTGATAATCGGGTTCTGAAGCTCTGCTTAAATTACACCAGAAGACTCCCTTCACCCTTTTCCACCCCAGTCAGCATCAAGAGCTTGTGTTGCCAGATTCCCCTGTGGCTGTAGGAATAACCAAGCTGAGGTGCAGTTTTCCCTACCAGGAAGTCACAACTTGGACTGAATTCTGAGACAACCCCCTCAAGTCTCCTAGTTTAAGATTTCTGCTTTTCATGATCCAGAAGCTTTTTTGCTGAAAGTTGCAGAGAAAATCAACTCCATGTAAAGATTAAAACTTTTTYACACTCACTTGTCTTCTCAGGCAGCTGCATCCATGCCTGCTCTCTATCACARAGGGACACTTTCACCCTCAGATAAATACTACTCCAGCAAATACCCCTCAGCATCTGGCAAGCAGATGCCTTTGCAGGTTGGATGATATAATGAGTACAGAGAAAAGGGCAATAATGTTTTCCAAAAGGACCACCTCTCTGGAAACAGTGCTTCCGAAAGAGTCCTCAGTTAGACTGAGCTASATCAGTCAATAATACTGATAATTGTAATTTCCTCATCTATTTACCACTGGTTTGATGCTTGTCTTGGCAGTGGAGCAACAGTCACTTCCTGGGATTCCTCRTTTCCATCCACACTTAAAATTACTTAAAAGTCATTCTAAGTGACAACCAATGTTGCCAATGTAAAAAACTCCAGTTAGCATCCTGCAGGGATTCTGCACTTCTGTGAGCCAGTGTGTGTCAAAGTAACCACAGACAAGTGCATGAATAAAACACTCTACAAAACTGTTAGAGACCGTGGAAATAGCAAAACATCTTTTGTGATGTTTTCACCTAAGGTCAACAAAAGCCAACAGTGCTACCACATTGTCACGTTCAGGCCTTCCTTCATTTTGACSTTACTCTTTTTGCCTTATTCCAAAGTGAGTTGGGAAATTAATTCACCACTCCTCTTGCAAACTTAGGATACATGCTTGACACACAGACAGGCAATTGAGCTCTTCTCTTGCTGGAGGAATGGAGCATCCAAACCGGGCATTTGTTTGGTTGTTCACTGCTGATATTGAGCATTGCACCTGAGGCAAGGAACTAAAATATTATTTCATGGCAAAGCCTAAATGATGTGAGATGAAATTGCAAGTAGTGCTTGAACAGCTTTCCACAGGACTTAGCTTAATGAAACATCCCATGGCCAAATGTCTGAGGCCCAAAACCCACAKGTCCATTACATTGCATTTAATGTGGTGTCCAGTGCTTTTACTTCATCAGAGTTGTTACAAGTACCAGGCACTAACATCAATCATGAAGTCACACATCTATGCCTTGATCCAAATAACTCATGAGCACATTACAGACAAATTTGAGCTCTGGGTGTTTTGGGATTATTGTGACATCTGCTATCCGGCCCAGAAGGCAGGATAGCAGCTGGGGGCAGGTGAGCTGGTTTCCTGAGCCTGGGCACTTGAGGGAACACTCCCTTACATAGCCATTACTTGTTTCTGGGTAAAAACTGAAGTGAAATGTTGATCTACTCCCCTGAACACTTGGAGTCCAAGGTTTGTGTTTGCTGTCTGCAGTATCTTTGTAGCACCACACCTAAGTTATAGCTGAGGGAGTGAAAGCCCTCCCAYCATGAGTGAAGAGCAGGTTCAGRACCATCTGATGAAGGTGAACAGCCACGAGTGACTGGGACCTGGTGAGATGCAYCMCAGGGTCCWGAGGGGACTGGCCTTTGTCAAAAAGGGGARAAAGGAAGATATGAGGAATTCTTTACTCWGARTTCTTTACTGTGAGGGTSCTGAGGCATTGGCACARGTTGCCCAGAGAAGCTGTGGATGTCCATCCCTGGAGGTGTCCAAAGCCAGGCTGGATGGGGCYCTGAGCAACCTGGGMTAGTGGGAGGYGWCCCTGCCCATGGCAGGGGGTTGGAACTTGATGGATTGTAAGGTTCCTTCCAATCTAAAYCAGTCTATGATTTTATGAATYRTACCATAGAAGYGTGGCTGATAAAATGATAGCTCTCTGGAYAGAGTGCCCAGAAAGTTAAACAAATAATTCTGGCCTTGCAAAGTTCATGCAACAATTGAATAAAGAGCAAATATATGCRTTGGCTATGACATGAGGAAAAACAAACATTGATATTCTGGTTTCAATACAACTTGTAACACCAACATAAATTAAAAGTGAATTTGAATACAAAGATCAATCTTACAAAGGTCCATTCTTTGGATTTTGAATGTACAATTTTGAATCTGTAAAGTTTAAAAATGCTACCAGGCCTAATCCTATCATCGGGAGTGGGGAGGGGGGGGAGAGGTGTTGGAAAGAAAAGTAGTTACATTATACATGAAATTTAAATTTGTTAATGTTAATAGTTATTACCAATGTTTATATTGTCTGCTTTTTTGGATTTTTATGAGTAGCCTGTAAGACCTTTGTAAGAAACTTCCAAAAGGGAAGTTYTTCTGAATTTGTATCCTGTCCATGCAATTTGTCAAGCTGATTTCCAGCATATAAAAATCTACCCCCCCTTAATAAAGTTTTCATCTAGAAGAACATGCAAAAAAAAAAATCATGGAGATAAAGTCAGCAGAGCTYAGCTTAAGGCTATCTGCATGAGCAGAGGAACTGCAGTGGCTGCAGGAGAATTTCCTGAAACAATCTATAACTCACAGGTAATTGGCTATGTTTCAAGTTGATCAGAGTCCTTTGAGCTAGTCTAGCAATTTGGCAYGGAGAATCCAGTGTATTAAAGCCAGAAATACCAGGAGCAACAGTAAGAACTTTCTCCCCAGACTTTCCTATCCCTGTATTATGCTGATGAAGAACAGAGAAATCTGGGAAAAGCAGAAGCACCAGGAGAAAATAGTTTGCAGTTTCGAAAAGTTTTTGTTCTCAGAATTTCAGTTGTTGAAGCAAATATGTCTCAACACTGAGAGCTGTGCAGGTGAGGTTGTCTTCAGTACCGGGCTGCTTTTGTGCAAATGTTAATAAAATGCATAAAAAAAGATTGAGCCCTGTCCCCACAGGACCGAGCAAAAATCTTTGCTTTTCCTTGTCTCATTTGGTATCAGCTGAATGAGAGAAAAGATGATTTTAAAGCTGCAAATATCAACACAGAGCTCTGAAAATCATCTCTGAGAATGTGGAATGGCATTTCTTTTTACTGTGCTCCAGCTCGTGATGCAAGTTTTGTGTTAGAAAATGAAACACTATTCACACTGAGGAAAATGATCTGGCATTTTTTGATGAAGGACAGTGAGCAACAGAACAGTCAAACAAGTTTACAAGATGTGACTTCTAAATAGCATCAGGTGGTGAAGAGCTCATCTGGTGTGCTCCCTCAGGGTCAAGTATCAAGCCAAGTCCTACCTTATCTGGGAYATGGAAACCCAAGGCAGGGGACTGTGGGAAAACAGGGAATAATCTACTAGCAGAGGAAAGAAATGGCAGCTGAAAGAACAAGAAGCTCTCCCTGCTTCTATCAAGTTCCTTAGTCACATCTAGGTGAGATACCTTCATGTCTGGCTTATGGTTTCTCGGTTTTAGACACCTGATAGGAGACATTTAGGTCATAGATTTATAGAAGCACCCAGCACTCAGAACAGCAAATGGAGTCTGCTGCATCAGTTAATTAAACCAWGAAGTATTCTGAACAAATGCCAGACTCAAAAAAACTTCATCAAAACATAATGAAAAGTTCCCAGTYCCCTGGAAATAGTAGCTTCTCACCTTTAGGCACAATGTGGTGATAAACAGTCAGAGGCTGCAGGGAAGCCCCCCCAAAACCCTCATGAAGAAGCTGTCAGCTCCGAATGCAGCGCAGGGTCTGGGTTAGGTGGTGAAAAATGGGACTCCCAGTCACACACTTAGTCCAGGAAATGCAGAGACCAGCTTCATTCCCAGACACTGTCCTGCATTTACACTAAGTGAGGCACTAGTCCTGTGGGAAAAGGAGTATGCAGCCAAACAATTAAATCATGTCACATAATACACATTGTGTGGGGGAAGGGAAAAGGGGGCTGAACTATCCCTCCAAAGGCAGCCTTAGGTCTGGATTTGCCCAGCATTTGAGAGTTTAACTTTGTAAACCTAATGGTGTTCTTTCCGTATTTTTTAAAAGTTGCAGTTTTATCTWCCTCATGGTTTTGTAGATTTTTGTTCTCCCAGTCTCTCTGGCTCTCTTGCTGCTGCTCTGCACGTACCTCGGGTGAGTCAGGATCGTTAGCTGGGGAAAGGCTTCAGGGTGAACAACCCTCCAGACAGAGACACGAGGCAGAAAGAACAGCACAGGGAAACTGGCCAGTTAAGCAATGATATGAAAAACATAACATCAGCTGTAGCCTGGCCTAGGGAGAAAGAGGGRAAAATGCTTTTTCATCAGAAGAGGGAAAGTGAGAGCAGGAGCACAGCTGTGGAAGGTGACGTGGAGTGATGAGGAGGTTGGAAATCCAGCGTCACTGCACAGGCATTGCCTCCTGTGACCCTTCTCCCTTGGCTCTCCTGCAGCACAGCAGGAAAATGTTCTTCTGCTTGCCACATGTGGTTGTTGTACCAGTCTTCATCCCATGGGACACCAGGGCCATAAAAYGTCTGGTGCACAAAAGCTTCCCCAATACACACAGTTATCACTTACATTAAAGAGGGAGAGCCATAATAAGGAGGGAGTCCCTCCAAGTCACAGAAGTCTCTGTGACCAGGTGTATATTCCCAGGAGGTAAATGCTTTCCCCTCAGCCACTGTCCTCTCAGCCAGCTCCTTACAGACATGGCCATGTGTCCCATCTCACTGGGAAATKGTTCCTTTGGTCTTCTGGCTGGCTGTCACTTAGGGAAATTTTGGCCTCCCAAAATATCTGAACTTACAGAGCCCTTATGAATCCWAAACACATCTTACAAACCAGCTCCCTCCCAAAGGCAGCTCTGGGCTCTCCCCACCACACTCCTCCTCATGGATGCACTAATCAGACCACCCCATGAAAAGGTTCAGCCTGAGTTCCTCACCTCTGGCATCACCARCTCTGCTCCTAAGCTGGACACCAAGTCACAGCTGCAGAGGTGCTTCAGCATTAATTCCTTCTCTTCTTTGCTTAAATCCGGAAGTCCAGACGGCACTGCCACATCCACAGTGCAGACTCCCACTTKTTCCTGCCTTTTCATGAGGTTTCCCACAGCCTGGGAATGTCCATCTGCCCATGGGGTRGAATATATTGACACAGACACCTTATCAGCACAGGCACACTTGAACATGGGTTTGAGCCTGCAAGATGATGTTGGATGCCAATGGGGCCACAAGCAACCAGCTGAGCATCTCTGTAGGAAAAGGCTGTTGTAGGGGAGCTGGGGATTGATGGGCAGGAGGCTGTTTCTGAGCAAGAAAGTTGAGGGAAATCAGAGAAAGCCAGGGGCAGCTTGAAAAGTGATCGTTTGTGGCCAGGCAGGAAGGGTGGTGGACAGAAACCCACAGTTCTCCTAGGAGGTGCAGATATACAAATACCCAATTGTCAGCACATGTCTCTGGATAGATAGATAGATAGATAGATAGATAGATAGATAGATAGATAGATAGATAGATAGATAGATAGATAGAGCGTGCATGTGTTATATAAACATACATCAAATGTTATTTTGTACCTTGGTAAACAGGCACAATAAAAACTAAATTACCTACTAATTTAGTAAGCCAGTGATAAGTGTAAAAGGAAAAGAAGGTCAATTCTAGTTCCATGTCTCCTGTTGAAGTTTGCAGCCAAATCATGCTTTTYCAATTACTATCAGCTTTGTTTTGACTCCCCTGTGACTTACTTTGTTTCTTTTATGAAACACAGTTGCTTTACCTGCTTTTTGTTTCTGAGCAAACATACACATTTACTTGACAGGACATATGAACTGATCCTGTCAATGTGTCAAGCATTTATGCTTCACTTGACAACCATGAATATTCCCCCTGCAATYAGCACATTTGTGTGTGCTTGGAGAATGAAGTTCAATATGGTTTTGTGCATCCTGTGTGGATTTATGCATCCTCTACAACAACAGTGAGAGGGAAAGGACTGTAACTCACGTTGCCTGTGCAAAGAAGCTGAGTGGTTCAAGATTCCTGCTGCTCCCCTGGTGCTTTTTTCTGTCCCACTGCCCAGATGTACCCTCACAGCAGTGTGTCCCTGCCCTTTGCCATGGGAGTTCTCAGCCCAGCAAAGCAGCACAAATCTCCCCACATCCCACACTCTGAACCAGACCAGCCAAAACTGGGGGGGACATGCCACCCATCTCACTTAGCGCTTGTAGAGGACAGGTTGCATTTGATGAACAGAGATGTTTTCTGCTGCCCATGGGGAAATACTGCAGTCCCTCATACCAGACTAACCTCTGCCATGGGTTTCAGTGTATATTGATTTCATTTATATATATATATATATATATATAAATAAGTAATATATGAACAACACACGGCAAAATTTGACCACTTGGACCTGTGCTGTTGATGGTGGATGTCTCCTGCTGGCACTGTAACTATTTCAGTCTCAAACTCGTGCTTGTACTGGACTATAGTGCATGTTCTCACTYGGTATGGACTGACTCCCTCTGCTGGAAAATGGCTATGAAGGTTATCTAGTTGATTAAYGCTTGTAAGTGAAAGAACTAGCAAAYGATGTATTTYGTAGCAAATGTGCAATTTTGATTTACACTSTCCAAGGAATTGTAAATATATTTTGACTTCTTCCCTAATCACTGGGAAGGAGCTAGGAGGTTTTGCCTTCAAAGTTCATCTCTGAACTTTGTAAAAATCCACACCTCTTATACTAACCTTTTAATGCATTAATGCACAGAGTAAAGTCTTGACTTCTCTTTTCTTCTCTATCTCGAATCAAGCCTTGAATAGTTCCCCTCTATAATCCTAAAGGACCCTGTCTTCTTCACTTCTTCACCACAGAGGACAAGAACCTGCCACTGACTTTACAGATGCACCAGGACATGACATGTGGGACAGATTGGTTTCTTTGTCAGCAACTTTTGAATACACTGTTAAAAGCAAGTGGAAAAGAGGATTATAATGCCAGAATTCCTGTAATTTCTGAGGAATTTTAAGAGGTGGAGCTGATATTCACTTCAGAAATTAGGATCTCTCATCCAAATTATTTACTGGATTGTTGATCTTAAGGAAGGTTTCTATTGTTAGATGAAGTCCTCGTATCATCAGAATAACTTCAGCAGGATCCAGGTTGGACACAGCTTTATTTTTTCTCTAGATGAATGTGTTATCCAGTGCTCTCTATTTTTGCTTATTTGATACCAGACCAAAGCATTTTGAGATAAGATTTGTGTTTTAAAATACCACTACAGCACAGCAGTTATGCCTGCTTCTCTCACTCCACCCCACCACTGTGTCTCAGATGCCACCCACAGAAAGAACCTCCAAAGAGAGAAGTACTTGGTGCCTGGTGCCTTTCCTGAGGTTATCAATATAGGCAACAACTAGACCATATAATTCAGCTCTGTCATCATAGAACCACAGAAAGGTTTGGGTTAGAAGATTGTTTGGTTCCAAGCACTGTGCCATGGGCAAGGAACATTCCAACAGACCTGGTTACTCAGGGCCTCATCCAGCCTGGCCTTGTACACTTCCAATGATGGGGAGTCCACAACCTCCACGTGCTTGTGAAAAGCTCCTAYCCAGATTTCTTGTAGGTGTCCTTTAGGTACTGGCAGGGGCTCTAAGGTCTCCCTGGAGCCTTCTCTTCACCAGGCTGAAAAGTCCCAAAATTCTCAGTTTGTCATAGGAGAGGTGCTCCAGACCTGTGATCAGTTTAGTGGCTCACCTCTRGACTCATTCCAACAGGTCAATGTCTTTCTCATGTTGAGAGCTGGACACAGTGCGTCAACCAGCTGGGAATTAGGAGAACTGATTGCTCCCTGCCTGCAGTGCCAGCTCTGAACTGCACACRTTGAAACACCCAGCTGCTTGCAGCTCTTTCAGAGCACCATGCTCCACTTTTCCACTAATACAGCTATTCAAAGAATGACACACTCCGGCTGCAGCACCTTCACCTTTGGTCTTTCCATCAGTGCAAAATGTTGTTACAAGCCATTAAAGATAATACTGAGGGTTCTCCCACCTTCTAAGTAGCATCTGGTAACACAGGATTACTGCAGAAGCTTCAACACACAGATGTATCACCTCTCAGTCACCAGCATTGAGGCTTCAGTCCAGATCTGTCCTTCCTCTACTCTCTAATTGCAAGTTACAGAAAATAAGGCCCTGAGAGTCCTTGTGAAAGCTGTGCATGCAGTGAAGTTCTGTGCTCCTGTCAGTCCCCAAGACACCATGAGAAATTGCACATGGATCCAGATTTTCTTGATTCAACTGAAAAGAAATTTTGATCAGTCTTCAGCATTCTCAGCTCAGAATTGCTTTGGATTAGGAAWTCACATTGCAGTGAAGTACTCTGAGTGAGTGATGGGCATTATGGTTGATGCCATTGACCAGCTGAGACCTGGATTATCCTAATGTGAGAGTCCTTTTATTCCAGGCAAAAGGCATTAAAGAAATGGAAGATCTATTGTCTGAAGTAGCCTCATCTGCAGCTGTGAGCATGTAGAACTTGGCWCAATGGAGATGGAATTCATGGATATATGTTATATATATCCCAAATCCTGGGCTAAACTSTGCTTGCCAGTCCTGCACAAGTGAGAGCAGCCCAAAGTTACTTTGCCCTCCCTGAGAATCTTTTATTGCTGCTGGGACCACTAGAGCAAAGAAATGCCCTCTAATCATTCCTCTCTGCCAGGCATAAACTTGTGCTAATCCAAAATCACTGTAGTTGCTGTCTGACAGACACATTTCTCAGTATAGGAGTCCTCAGGGAGTAGACCCACTATATTTAAAAACTTATGAGAAACAYTGAAGATGCATTTTGTATATAGAGGAAGAGCAGTATATCAAATGAGAGCCATTGCATAAAGGCCCAGGAAGGGTTGCTTTTCAAAGGACCAAACCTTAGCATTCACCCCATATCATGGGATATGGCTGCAGGCAACTATGTCCATGAACCCTTCTGCTCAAGCTTTAGAGCAAAAAAAAGAGTTCTTTTTTGATACTTCATTATCAGGAACAGGACTATTTCTCCAGTCTGAGGACTCTCTGTAGTGGCCTCAATGGCTTTTTGATGAAAATTCATGTACAACTGTCACAAGTTGGTTGGTCTTGTCAGTACACCAAAACTTTGGTCAGTTTAGAAATTGTATGAACTGAAGCACTTTGACAAGCAAATAAGAAGGRCAAGAATGCATCCAGCATGACAGAATATTGATGCTCATTGTATCGCTTCTTTTTCTTCTGTCTGACCTCAGGGAAAAGACACAGCTGAGAGAAATTATCTTTTTCCAAAGGACTGTAGATACTGAGCTGGAATTCAGAGGGATCCTCCTAATAGGAGCAATAACATCTGTCAAGCCAATCTAAAACAACAGTGAGAATGAAAATCAACATGCTATGAGCAATGTTTGCTGTGATGAGTGGGTTTATTTTCACATTTGTTCTCACACAATTACCTAAAGCTCTGGCACAACAACTGCAGGCAGGGCATTCTTTATGAAGTTTGTTGTATTTCAGTGTTCAGTTCTCTCACTGAATGACTAGATTTTGGCTGGAAATATTKCAAGACCTGTTTGTTTACAACAGTTTTGGCAGAAAGCTGTGATAAGCTCAAAGTCCCATGATTTTGATTCATTGCTGTGTGAATAATTTCAGTTATCAAGCTTGATTATATCTCTACATRGTTTTACACTATTCACATGTACTCTGAGTGCATTCAGAGCCAGGGCTGTGCYTACCCTAATACCATTTTTTGTGCTAAAGATCAAAAACCTGCCAATGAATATTTTTATATTTTTGTATTTAATAATTTGTTTCCTTTTTTTTAATAGGTATTATATTATTATTCAGTTTTACATCGTGGTTGGTTTTTTTTTTATTTTATTAATGCATTTAAATATTCCCTATTCTTTTTCTCCAGAAAGGGTTGTTGTGAGTACGTACATAAATACAGCTGTTACATCATTTTACCTGTGTGGGGAATGGCATTTCATATACCAGTATATGGTAAGCTAACCAGCACTCAAAATCTAATTCATCCTCCAAACCATGCTCCAATTAAACAATACCTGAGAAGCAAGTATAAGCATTTTGTTTTGGGAATGCCCACCTGACAGATGAGGTAACTACAACTGATGTCCTCTCCTTAGCCCCCTCAGAAGACACTGGGGTACAAGCCTCTCTTGCTCTTGAWAGATTTGTATGTACCCACACCTTCCCACAGGAGCACTTTCCAGCTAGCCTGAACTGCTGGAGGAATTCACAGGGATGGGTGTTTTATCAGACCATGGCCTTCAACTTGTGAGAAGCAACAAGCTTAATATTTCCTTCGTGGGTCCCTGAATCACACCGGTTTTCCTGCTCATTSCCCTTTCTGTTTCATGTTTTCAATATTTATTAGTGAGAATCCATAATTCTTACTATGGATTTTTTCATCTCTTTGTGTTCGCTTTCCACTGAAGCCTGACCTCCTTCATGTCCAGGGTCTGGACTCTGATACAACTTGCAGCCATCCCACTCTTGGAAAGGGCACAAGAAGCAGAGTTTGCCCAGGAATTTGTGCAGACACTGCCTGCAGCCAGCCCCATTGCTCTGGGAATTCAGAATGGAATTAAGGCAGTGTCTATTTTTTATGTCAGTCACAACAGAACTAGTCACAATGGAAACCCTCTGGATTCTGACTGCCTGTGTATTCCACTTCCTGTGGACACAGAAATATCAGACAGGCCATTGCAAKCARATTCCACTTTGGATGGTTACCTGCCTTCCCAAATGCCTGRTTTGTTATGGAATACTTGTTCATTTCAGTTTGGAGAATGATTTAATTCTATCATGCAAGCTTCAGTCCATCTAAGTAATATTATTGCCTCAGACTGGAAGGGAGTGAGCTGGAAAGGGCTGTTGGTCTCATCAGCCATGGTACAAAACAAGAAAGAACACTCGAGTAAATAGAGGGCATTATGGGAAAGCTTCTGTTTCCAGRGTCACACCATGGGGCTGATGGGCCGGTTCAAAAGCACATAAACACTTAAAGACTCTGCCATCAGAGATGGGATTTGGTGGAACACAAGGGAGCTGTTTGCAGGCAGAGCTGCCCTGCTGCCCTGGCTGCACTGAGGCTTCTTTGTGCTCTCAGGGGGATGGTAACCAGCAAGTCAGAGGCAGCCACACAGGGCTCTCCTATTTTAGCTCTGTTTTGTGTTTTCTTTCCATCAGGTGTGGTGTAAAACCAGCACGTTGGTCTGGTGAACTCAAGCAAATTCTGCTGGGGCCTGTTGAGTTAAGATGTCTGTAAAACRGGAGGAGGCAGCTGATGGCCTGAAATCCAGGCAAAGCTGATGCAGCCACACCATTCAGCTCTCCCAAGATGAGAGGACAGGCTGCTACCTCAAAGGATATATGTGAGAGGTTTTATCTGAGGAGCTCAGACAATGTTCTTTTCTATCCAGACCTTTTGTAATGCAAACTTCAGATKAAGGTTATAAAGGAGAAGTTGTCTGTATTTAAGTTTTGACTGACAGAAGAACTTCGTGAAATTCAATCTGGATTGGGAAGGACAGGAACTATGCATAGGAACAACATTTTTCCATTATTAGATTTATTAGTTTATAATGTATGTTACCAGGCAAGAAGCAATTTACAAGCATCAGTAAGGGTTCAATTGCTTTCTTATATAGCCCCCAAAGCCCTAAACAAAAAGCCCCAAACAATGCAATCCCTTAATGGATATAMGTGTTACAAAGTTTTAAGGATGCCCTAAGCTTTTAAAGGGCTGGGTATTCAAAAGTAAGGCTCTAAGGTAAAGTAGAAAGATCTTAGTTAATTATAGAAAAATTACAGGAAGAATATCCATCAGACCTTGATTTTTGCTCATGACTTAATTAATTTTAACTCTTCTCTAACCATRTAATCCCAATCAGGCTTTCTCCATACTAGACCTGGGGAGATTATTCCCAAAGAGAGCAGGGTTGTATCTGCAGAGAACASTGGCACTCTAAAGAAAGGGGGCATGGGGGAATTGTGAGAGTGTGTATGTGTTTGTGAGCGTCTGGAGATGGGATTTGCACCTGTGTTCAGGAGATCCTCCTGTTCCCAGAGGAACAGAGTTTTCCTAGGTCCTGCTTACCATAGACAGCCAGTTTGGCCCAAATTCTGGAAAAGGAAAAAGGGTTACAATGCCTCAGCAACCCCTTGAAGAGAYTATATGGAAATATAGAGAGACAGAACATCTCTGGTTTTACTGGAGARTTTTCAGCAAGGCTCAGATGTTAATGAAGCAAAAGCAGAGACATAGCAAAAGAGATTGGTAGCCACAAGGCAATAAAGTAATAAATGGAGAGGGAAGAGGCCACAAAAGAAACAAGGTAATGAGGGTAAAGTTGGGAGRAAGAACTAATTGTGTGGCTGGGGAAATGGGACTGAGGACATGGGAGAGGGCTGAGAGATGCCAGTGAAATGAGTCACACTGCACAGTGATGAGAAAAGCAGAGAAGTGAGACATCAGGGAGATGTAGAAAAGAACATGAGCTTCTCTTCTCTTACTTACATAAATTTGRAGCTGAAAGACTGTCAGAGCAAAAAGATACCTGTTTTCAAGACAAATGTAAGTGAATGTCAGGGCCAGGAAGCAGTTGGCTGTTTATGTGTACTTTTTTTCTCCCCAAACCTAACAAAAAGCCTGTTTTCAATTWAAAAAAGAAACATTAGGCTTTGCATGGCTCTGTAATACATAGATGGTGGTCTCCTCTTAAAGGAGCACATCCACCACTGCCTTGCTGCAATGCTAAATATACCTGAAATCCTCTTACGATGGTTAATCTCTAACTTGGATCTTGCTACTGAAACACTCCTATGACAAAGATCACATTTCTATTGGCAAAAGTAAAGAAAGGAAGGTAGTAGYAACATGGTGCCAGTGATGCAGTTGAATTTTATTTATTTTTATTTTACARCTTAGGGTTTATTCTAGCTAATAGGCCTCCTCTAGTCAAAACAGAACAAGAATGCTCCCTCTGCTCTTCAGAGGGAGTGTTAAGATTGATTATCTCAATGCATTCTAGCTGCCTGTGCATACATAACCTTTCTGAATGCTTGTTTGTGAWGGAAGCTGTTGGCTGTGTTTTGCAGGTACTTCTGAACTTTCAGCTTCTTCMCGTTCTTTCCTTGACTCTGATTTCTCTCCCATTTTCTTATGAGACTTGCTTTTTCTCAAATGCAATTT
Source organism: Alauda arvensis (assembly GCA_902810485.1). NCBI lineage: Eukaryota > Metazoa > Chordata > Aves > Passeriformes > Alaudidae > Alauda > Alauda arvensis. The sequence goes on along the minus strand of CADDXX010001034.1, from coordinate 55,800 downwards.
TTCTCTTTCTCGTCTCTCCTTTGCACCTTCAGGTTGCTAAAAGGCAGGGGAAAAAATAGCAGGGAATTAAAAGAGATTCCTATAAGAACAAAAAAAAAAAAACACTCATTATTTTATTTCCCTATGTTACAAAATATTCCAGTAACCTGCCTCACCAAGATCAGCTTTACCATCACGGGCTCAAATTCAAGGCCCAAGCCAGTCACCCAAAAGCTCAGCAAGAAGCAGCTTTGATCTTACACTGAATATGATAGGAGAGTGACAGGCTCAGTGAACTTGAAGAGGAGAGCAGACAGGTGGGAGAATGGGAAGGGTTCTGAGATTTCAGCCCAGACTCCATGTTTCTATCCTTCCATGTGATCCATCTTTATGTCCCTGAAGGCTGCTCAGTGCAAAGGCCTCACTGAAAACAAGGTCTGAAAGGTTCTCAAAGACATATTCAGAAGAGAAAAGCAGTATGCAGGGAAGGAGATKAATTACCTTTCCCACAYTGTTCACCTGTCTGATCATGGTGGYTTGWRTTGCACCCACAGACCTCTGAATAYAAAAAAAATGYTCCATTTGGAGACACAGGTTTAACCCCAAATTTCCTTTCAGATCTCTGACCTATTGCTCAGTTCTCTGTTCACAAGTCCTTCACATCTCCCAAACTACAATTGTGACTGGAACCAAAGCCATCTTTAATACATTATGCTCACTAAACCTAATCATACATCAGATACACACTCACAGACTGTCTASCCACAGGCATTTTTGAGAAGTTATAGATGATAAACCAGACAACCACTGGTGAATGTTGGCACATAAGGCAATGTAAATTTCCAAATGAAACCAATTGGATAGTTCCTGAAGAGGAAAGAGAAGATGCACTTGAAATTTTGACTATGGTGTAACAGTGCTGTCAAATTCTGCATACTCTTAGAGGACTGGTCATGCAAGCACTGTAATTATGGGACTGATCATGTAATTATGCTGCTTATTGAAAAGAGAATTTTTCCTTTCTTTTGCTGTGCAAAGAGAGTTGAAAATTACTTTTCCATACGAATTCTCAATGTCAAGAAATTGGAAAAAAAAGGATACTTCTTTCTGAGGTTATTTGATACTAATATCAGGTGTTATGCAAGCACAGTTTTTCAAATGGAGTGATACTTAAAAGTGAGTGAGGATTTATTACTCTTTCTTCCATTGCATGATACAGCAGATGCTGTGTATCATAATAATAAAAATATCTTAAAGTGTCATAGACAAAAAGTTGTTATTGGCTACTTCATCAACACACACCAGACAAAATGCTCATGGCTCTGGACAGAATGATGGGGAGAAGGATGARATGGGGAGAGAATCCCCTGCTGCCTGCATGCCCTCTCAGTGGGAATATGTTCTGCTGCTCATAGCAATAGCTGCGGCTGCAGCTGTGTGGTGCCACTGCAGAAAGCAGATGGATGGAGTCCTGAGGGGTAAATGAGAAGCCTCTCAAACACTGCAGTGTCTGGCAGTATTTCAGATAACTCCACATAGGTTAAGTCAGGTCAGCAGCAGTGAAAAAGTGAGCTGGGTCTTGCAGCAGMAGTGAAGCAAACCTGGGTTTATACTGGCATGTTTTGTGGCCACAGCCATAGAAACCTCTGAAAACATTGCCCCACGAGCCAGTGTGGTGTCTCACTTTGACATAGCATTCCTGAATAAGCCTATACAGTAATACCACATCAAGAATCCTCATACTAATGATACAACTTTAACCCTGTTTGTGCTACTTGTAGTAATTTGAGACCACATAATATGAGAAATTCCAGTTGGAGTTTATTTCTGCACTTCCCCCAGCAGTCACAGCAGTTACACAAAGGATGAAGCTGACTTGGTTGGTTGAGCTTTTTTCTTGTGTARTGATCTTAAATGGGTTGTTACTTACCAAAGAAACTGAGCGTTTGCATTTAAGATGCARTTGCTTTTCAAAGGACTCTGCAAATTCCTGAACAGAGATTGATCTTGTCTCTTGACAAGAGCTGTCTGCTGAAGGTGTTCTGCTTGCCTTYCTGTGGCAGTGGCACTTGGCATCTTGGTCTTCTTGAAATTCCTTGGAGCCTCTGAGGTGGCCTGAAGATGAGCCCTTGGCAGAAGCATGAAGTCGTGTTGTATGGAGGGAGGAAAGCTTGGCCTGAAGAACAAAAGGACTATTGAATAGTAAAGCAGAACACACAAGGCAGATTTTTTTCTGTCACAGACACTCTCCCAAATAGTGGTGCAAAGTGAAGGACCTTCCCCAGAATTCTGTATCTTGAATCCTGAATCACACTGCCCATAACTTGCTTTCTGGAGGCAGCAGYGGAAGCATTTCCCATTATTCCTAGGTTTGAGGATATAAGTTTTGGCACACAATGAACATTTCAAATGCAAAGAGTGCTGGGTCCTCTTAGTGTTCACTGACACTAAAAGGAACTGGAACWCTTCAAAACCTCAAAAACTCAGGCCTTGCACCTGGCTGCAGTTTCTAGGCAGGACTCTCAGAAAGCATTACCCAGCTTTTTGTGGCCAGATGAGTCAGATAAGAGGTTTGACCCACGAGTGCTCCAGGTCTYATCAGCTGCTTGAGTTTAGAGTGTGACAGCAACCATTTCTCACCCAGGTCTGTCAAGTTTTCAGTACAGCCTACATGCAGACAAGAYGCTTTATTGCCCAGATTTGAATTTTCTGCTGGTTTCTTGGGCACATTTATCTTGAACTAATGAAGGAGCACTTTCAGGGTACTGAGATACACATCCCTACCAAAGAAGTGCTAGGAAACAGACTTGTACATATTTGCAGGACTGAAGTGGGGAGTGAGTAGATAGTTGTTTCGTTTCTGTGTGATTCGATTTTCCRAGGCCTGGCATGCAGATAAAAGCTATTGATCTGCATCAGCTGTGCTTAATTGAATGTCKGCAAAGGAGATTAAACTGTTACAGAACTGCTGTGTCCTGTGGAGCCATGTATTGGTGGTTTTAGAAAGGACAGATGTRTAGAAGAGAGGCAAGAGAAGGACACCTCACAGAACCAGGAATACCCCAAACCCTGCCAGCTGTTGATGATTTTCAGGATGAGTAGCTGAACACTGGTAAGATGCAGATGCTGAAAGTTGTGCGAGATGGGAGGCACTGAAATTTACACCCCTGCAGGTATCAGATTAAAGTACTCCAGGCATCCAGCTGCTGCATACATTTTTGAATGCATATCTGTTTTGGACATTATGAGGAATTTCTTCACAGAAAGGATGACTAGACATTGGAATGGGCTGCCCAGGGAGGTGGTGGAGTCACCGTCCCTGRAGGTGTTKAAGACAGGACATGGCACTCAGTGCCWGGGTRTAGTTGACATRGATTGGTGGATTGGTCAAAGGTTGGACTCRATGAKCTCAGGGGTCTTTTCCAACCTCATTGATTCTGTGATTCTCTGTTTTGTATAAGCCTGGTGCTAATCCTTCAGCTACTAAGTAACCCTGGGAGGTTCTGCTTTAAGGGAGCTGTGATTGTTTATACTAAAGGAAGGTTTATCCCACCRSTTCTGCAAGGCTTTCTAAGAAAATCCAGCAGAAAAATCCTACACTCAGCAAAGGGTTTGTGGTGTGTGTATTGGTTGTTTTGYATTTTTAGCAAACAGGGGGAAACTAAACCAACTTGATATAGTGTTCACATGAATCTTCAAACCTTGGACTGCAAGGGACCTGCACACAGCTTCATTTACTCTGGCCCAGATGTTACTGTAAATGTATTGGCACAACAGGGACCTCTGCAGCCTTTCTCTGAATGGAGAGACTGTGCATTCATGTGGCTGTGGCTACATCACATTAGATAGGCTTTGATGAGACATGCTAAAAATATTAAATCTCACACCTGCCAGAAGTACCTCATATTGAAGAGTGTTAACAAAACACATGGTACTGGTTCCATTTCTTTTCCAGGCATAATCCTACTRTGTCCAGTATTATGGACTGTCTCTGAGAGCAGTGTTAATGATTGCTGCCATATTATTTTTACTTTGGTTTCAAACCAGTCAATACAGCTGCAAGTTCTGTAAGGTCATATTGTATTGTTACTTTAGAAGGCATCAAAGTAATTGCATTGTGTTCAAGGGACAGGAGCACACATACCATGCCAGGTTTAACAAGCTAAATATCTTCTCTGCCATTTCAATGGCATCTACATATATTCTTTCCCRGAAATAAAAATTATCTCATGGTAAAAATCACTAGTATTTATTCCTAGAGGGCATGGGAAAAAAGCCAAACCAAACACAGGAGGTGAGCTGAAATGGGGGGATTGTATTCTATCAATCTTGTTTTGCAGTCCRTAAATGTTTTCTTTTACTAAGATTTTGCTGTTTAATTTTCCTTCACAGTCAGAATTACAGTTAAGCCTTTAACAAAAAGAYTCCAGTTTACCTACTGATAAGGCAGCAATGGTCCAGAAAAGGGACAAGCTTTCCTCTGAAATGCCCATCTGCCTGAGTGGTCTAAGGGTAAAGCTACACAGACAGGTCTATGCAATCATATTACTGTGAGAGTGCTTTCTCTCATAGTGCCATACATTAAATTCTCCGCTATCAAAGTGGGGATTTTTTGCCAATGCTGGGAAAGCCAGAAGCACTAAGGGAACCTCAGGGATTGTTTCTCATTCCCATTAGTACTCCTTWTGTCTGTGTTGGGTAAAGGCCACTCATGTTCATTGTATCTATTTACAAAACAGCTAATCTTCTGCTAATTGCCCATCTCAAACACACAAAAGGTACACAAATAAAAATATCTTACACGACAAAAAATTGTCAGTGTAATTTGCCTATCTCTTTCTCAGTTTCTGTTGTARACAAGTTAATTGTTTACATCTTTGGGCTTGATCTGAGAGTTTGCACAACTGTCAGTAAGAACATTCATCTGCAGTGTGTCAGCGCAAGTGTTCATTGTTTGCTGGAGTTTACACAATGACCCCAGTATTTTAGGGATATTTTGGAACATCTGACATTCAGATGCTCTCCTATGGCTTCATTTCCTTCCGAGAAGCTTACAGAAAACATGTATTTCTTAAAAATGTTTTGGTCTGGCCTTCAATTGGTCGATTGTAACAATATTGTGGTAGATGTTCAGTCTAAGTTTAGTTTAAATTAAATGTCAGTAACTTCAACAGCGRTCATTTGTTCTGCTCCCACTCTCAGCTGCTTGCAGCAATTTCTCCTGTGAGCAACAATATCTATTTGAAGGTGGATACATGTATAGGGTTGTAAACTTATCAGTTCTCCTTTGCCTCCAATCTTTTCCTTACAACAAACTGTCTGGGAGGTAAGCTGTGTTCTGAACCAAAATGATACAGGSTAACTAGAATGTGTCAAGGAAAGTCATAGCTGGAGGCTTCAAAAAGGGTATCGCAGTTAATTTGTCTWAAGTTTGCCAGGGGAACAAGTTAAATAAGGGAGATGGAAACAGCTGACTTAATTATCCCCAGGCAGTTTTTACATTCAGYGTTGGCCCACAGCAACATACCCAGCTCCAAGCTTTCCAGGAGAGTGGAGTTTCATGTTGTTTTAGCCCAACAGATTGAAGTTACATGTTTTAGCCTGACTGGCAAGTGACCCAGTGAAGGATTAATATAATTTTGTGTTCACCTCTGCAAAGTGTGAATGACAATAGCAAAAGCATTTCGCAAAGGTCGTCTCAGTAGTGTTTGTGAAGTATACCAAGATATATGGAAAAAAAAGTGAAAACTGTTGTTAGTTTGGGAGTTATTCCTCAAAGCTTTATCCATATTTAGGGTGGGGGCTGTACCACGATAGGATACCACAGGAATTTATTTCTTGCCTTTGAGGTGGGAGCAGTGASTTGAATATCTCACTGCAGCACAGGAAAAACTACAAAGACCAACACACCAGTTTGGAGCTGACAGCGATTTTCCAGCAGAAYCCTGGTGGTTGTGCTGCTCTGAGAGCACTTAGCTGTGTAGCACCCAAAGGCTCGTGGTGCAGAAGCAGCTCACATGGGCAGGACTGCTCTGCTGATGATGATTCCCTGAATGCCAGCCTTGGATGTGAGACCAAGTGAGCTGGCAGTGCTATTTTGGCAGTCCACTGTACCTGCACAAGGAGCTTTTCCCAGCAGCTGTGCCAGAACTTGCTCACTTGATTTTCATCTAGACAGTGGAGTTATCTCAATTTTCAATATTGAGACAGAAGAAGGGGTACACTGTGGAGTAATACTCCACACCTGCTGTGAAGGTATTAGCTTTCAGAAGAGATGCATGCTCATCTCAGTTATTATTCCTCCTGATACTTAGCACTGTTCTGATAAAATGAAGAAAATATTTAAATTACAGTACCAGTATTTTGAATCTTACAACAGTTATAATTTGCAATATTGAGTCTTAGAGTAGTTATAATTAGGAGTAACTGTGCAAAAAAGACATATCCAGGTGCAATAGCTCTCAAGTTACTGCTTTCAACAAGCAGATGCTCTTTCTGGAGGTATTTCCAAGGCATCAGTGCCCATTTGTTTAACTTCTGGCTTTGGTTAGACAACACTTACTAGTGCTCTTTATTACCAACTAATCAACTTCCAAATCAAGAGTTTATTTCAAAATGTATCCCTAAATCATAAAAATTCCCAGACAAATCTTCCAGTCTCATTCCTCCAGTCAACATCTGGCACTAAGAAATAAAGCAGTTAAAATTTACATTCTCTACGTAGAACTAGTGGAGCAAGACAAATTTGTGTGAAGCTTTAATGTAAAGGCCAGATATAATTAARTGCACACAATAGCTTGTTAAACAGTARCATCACAAAAATCATAGTCTTTCTGTCAGCTAACARTCTAAATTCTAGGTAYGGATTCAGGAATGCAAGTACAGCAAAGTACTTGAATAGCWATTAGCTAAATACTTAAATAGCTTTTGARCAAACTTTATATAAGTACATGCTTCAAATGAAATGTCTTTGCACACAGACACAAGCATACGTGTTCAGCACCTTGCTAAATGGAAAGAGATTTAAAGTACATTCTTACACTCCAGGTTCTCTTGAGGCCCAAAGAAATCACATATGCATGGGTCTCTGAGTGAAAGAACTAAAATACAGTAAAACTAATTAACCTCCTTCCCCTCCCATTAATAAATGTTATGTATTCAGCATTCTGATGGAATACAGCAGCAAAGCTCTAGCTCAGAGTCTGTCTTGCAATCCGTGGCTGAGATGAAATATGAGAGTAAGTAACAAATGTGGCTGATCAGACCAGAAGTTATGAATTAAGGTTACCTCTCCAGCCTGTCCATTAACTCAAACAAGGAGGAAGTGGTTTTGGACTCATTTGTTTTTCCTAGACAATTTTTTTTTTTAAATGAAAAATCCCACAGCTTAGAATCTGACAGCTGCAGAAGAGAAGAACTTGCAAAGTGGAAGCATAGAATGGCACCAAAAAAAAAAAGCTTGGAAAAGATTAGCTGCTCCTTTCCAATATATTAGCATTTGCTTCATTGCAGYCATAATGATCTAAGGATATAAGTAAAAAATGGTTTGTAAGGAAATAAAATATCTTCATTAAGGCAACTGATGTAATTGGAAAAAAAAGGAGACAAGTTTGGACCACCTAAATAKTCTTTTAAAAGTTGAAAGGAAAGCAACAATCTTTGAATAAAGAGAAGACTGTGAACAGCTGTTTTCAGTTTAACCTAATTTTGATAATCGCTTAGACAGTTGTGAGCTGCCTTCTGCACATGAACCTGCCCTTTTCCCAACTGTTTYGTTTTAAGAATAAAGAATGTACTTCTACCTTCAAATCTTACTTCACAGTTTTGTAAGCTTTGTTATGTGTTGTATTATTGTTTTCAGAGTCAGATGTTTCAAAACAGGAGGGACTGCATCCTCTAGCTTAAAATAGAAGTGACACTTACCTGAAAACAGGTAAGCCCCAAGGGGTAAAGGGTACAACTTCCTGGAGACAATATAGTTGCATAATTAGGTCAAAATCCTTTTAATACATATGGGGTTATACAGTTTTCCACATGAGAACAGACTCATCACAGACAGTCTTTATGTATGAAGGTGCAAAATGTTTTGATCTCTGCCAGGTTGTGCTTAGCAGCCAACACAGCACAACCAGAACAACACTGTAACACATAGTTAGGCAGCTTTGACACACTTCTCCTTACATTTCTGGTCCTATCATCACTCATCTTGGAGTTTGCTAGTTTCCTGTATTCCAAGACCCCAGAGGCTGGACCCTGTCAGACAGCTAAGTTCAAAAARCAACTAGCAGCTGCCAGCAGGAACTGAACTCACTTGGCAAGGTGTCCCATGCTCCTCRTACATCCCTGGGGCCGTGCCTCTGGGGATGGAAGTTACATTTATACATCCAKCAGGTGCACACACAGAGAAAGCTGTACACAGCTCTTACCGGCAGGGATGCCCTCCTTTCACTCCAGAGTCGTGGCTGACGTTTCTTGTGGCCTCTGCCTTCTTCCTCCTCATCGATCAAGTTGTGGCCCCAGAAGCTGCTCATCCATTTTGCAAAGAAAATATCATCATCCTCATCATATTCCATGTACAGATGCTCCAAACTTGGRGGGGGTCTCCCAACCAGCCAAGGCAAAGCAAGGTCAAATTCCACCACCAAGCCAGTTGCTTCACACTGCTCTGCCAACAAGAGGAAGCAGAGAYGCGGTTTCAACCACTCTTTCTGCACTCCCTCCCCAAAACCTGTCCTGCTGCAGCCCCGGGCACTGTCTAAACATGAAGTCAGCCCTTTCTCATCTCTTTTCAGCAAGGTTTCCTTTAACCTTTCCATTGCAGGCATGTCCGATATGACACTGCCGCAGGGGGCGGGTGGCAGGGCTGTGGCTGCTGCCTGTGCTGCTGCTGAGTGCCCCAGCTGCCAATACCGATGCAGCATTGCCCACAGTAACATGCCTGCGGGGGGCAGACCCAGAGTGGGCTTGTGATGTTTGAGAAGCAGAATTGACATATTGATGTTGGGCAGAAACTGGCACAGCTGCTTGCAGAGACCTAGCTGTCTCTGTGGGAGGGAGCACTAATGGCTCACTCTTCCCCTGTTGCTCTCTCTCTCCTGTCTTCTGTTGCCTCTGCTCTTCCTTCTGTATTTCAGAAACATCATCTGTCTAAGTAGGAACCCTCCCTGAAGCAACTGCTCGTTCATTTTTGGGTTATGACAGACAGTGCAAGCTTGCAGCTGCTGCTTTTCACCTGAGTAATTTCATCTGCCCTAGCAGGGGTATGGGGAGGCCCTGCTTCACCTGAATGCACTTGGGGTGAAAATGTGCTGGTTCTTCCTCAGCAGCCCTGGGTGTAAGCCATAGAGGCCCTGCCTATACCACAGAACAGAACAGGGCCAGGGAAGGACTTCTGGCCCTCAGACCAAGTGTCTAAACTGACCACATGTACAYTACGTGGTGTTTGTGCTGAGGCTCTCCTCAAGGCTCTGCACTGTAATCACTGMACTGTGGCTGTAATACTTTGTTGTCATTTTTGCATCTTCTTTATTTCAAAACCTCTGATATAACACAAAAACTGTTGTGGTCCACGAAACTGTTGTCTGCATGGTATGAAAGTGGAAGATGTGTTACATGCTTTGGGAGCTGGCAGGAGGACAATGAGGGCTCTAAGGCTGAAGAGCCTGTTGGGATGATGTTGGAAGACTGCATGGGAGGAAGAACCCAAAGTTCTTACTGGAAGCAGTCCTTGGTGTGTGCTGGTGTTCTTCTGGTGCCCAGGCATTCCTGTGGAGATCCTGGTTGGTCTTGGCCAGAAATATGCCAAAAAGTTGCTGGTAATTTAGAATTACAGAGAATCAGTGGTCCAGCACTAAACATTTTTCCCAACCCGTTTAGCACTACAGATGTAGCTACAAATCTCCAGTTTCATTCATGGGGGTACAGGTGTGAGGTGTAAGTGCTGTGTGGTACAGTTCATTCTGAACAATACAGGTGAAGGGGATGATTGGTCATGGATGTCTATGTGSCCAATTTTGCCTTGTCCAGGGCATGCAAGAGTATGATTAGCAGAGGGACCTGGGTACATGGGTGTGCAGATGGCATCTCATGCTCTGCATGAGAACTTGGAGACACAACCACGCCTGCAGCAGCCTGGACAGGAGCAAGAGGAATACCTGCAAAACAGAACAGTAAGAAGACACCTGGAGCAATGAAAAGGATGTGTAGGCTGATTTTCTAGGTGGGGAAGGACAGTCCTGGCTGTATTCAAACAGCCTGAATTTGACTTACATCCTGGAGGCCACCCATCTGTACAGGCAAGGCACATTGGAAAGCCTACAGGACGCATGATGTGGGTGGAATTGAGGCTGTCCCAGCAGGAGGCTATTGGCCTGTTGGGTGCGAATTTTCTCTTGTGAGGTGACAGGGAGAATGGGGAGAGAGGTTGTCCTACAGCTTTATCAAAATTGCTTACATAAATAGTAATAATCCATCAATTAAAGGATATTTTTCAAGTTGGTCACTACCAGGCAYGCAGATACACTGACTCAGAGCGCAGCAGGGCAAATTTTAGTTGGGATCCTGAGGTGTGTCCAGTTCTGGGCCCCTCAGAGTAGGAAGGACATTGAGACAATTGAGCGCATCCAGAGGAGGCACCGAGGCTGGTGAGGGGCTGGGAACCCAACCTGTGTGAGGGGCTGGGAACACAAACCCTGTGAGGAACGACTGAGGGAGCTGAGATTGTTTAGCCCGGAGAAAAGGAGACTCAGAGGTGACCTTATCACTCTCTACAACTTCCTGAAGGGTGGTTGTGGTCAGCTGGGGGTTGGTCTCCTTCTCAAGGCAGCAACTGACAGAACGACAGGACACAGTCTTAAGTTGTGCCAAGGGAAATATAAGTTTGATATTAGGAAAAAGTTTTTCACTGAAAGGGTGATAAAGTACTGRAATGGTCTGCCTGGGGAGGTGGTGGAGTCACCATCCCTGGAGGTGTTTAAAAAAAGACTGGATGTGGCACTCAGGGCCATGATCTAGTTGTTGGTATRCAGGTTGGACTCGATGATATTGAAGGTCTCTTCCAACCTAGACATTCTGTGATTCTGTTTGCTTTGTAGTCTTATTGTTTTCATTTGCAGTTGTTTTTTCCTCTGTGCAATATGTGTCTTCTCACATTTCCCTCCTACCTACAATGAAATTTCCAGGCATGAGACTGGCGGTGATTGTAAAAACACATAAAAATAACTCCTCTTCAGCTTCAGCTGAGTGCTTCACAGAAATAAGTGGAGACAGGAACACAAGCTTCTTCTGCCTACAGGTAAGGATTTTAACTAGGCACAGACATACACATGAACAAAATTCCAGTATTACATATGAAATTATTTTTATGACAGATTCAATTAACAACTGGGAARAAACCAGAAAGATTTAATTTATAAAAAGGATTGCTCCAAAACTCTTAAGTACAAGGTCCTARAAAGTTTGAATCAGCCACATTAGCTGAAACTTCACAGAATTAGAAAAWCAACCAGGTAAGGTTGGAAAGGGCCACAGTGGATCATCTRGTCCAACCTCCCTGCTCAAGCAGGGTCATCCCAGAGCACAKGGCACAGGGTTGTRTCYWGACAGSTCTGGAAYATCTCCAGTSAGGGGGACTCCATAACYTCTCTGGACAACCTGTTCCAGTACTCAGTCACCTGCACAGTAAAGAAATTCTTCCGCATACTCTGGTGGAACTTCTGTGCATCAGTTTCTGCCCGTTTCCTCTTGTCCCATTGCTYGGCACCACCGAGAAGAGGCTGGATCCATCTTCTTGGTACTCCTCTTTAGGTACTTGTAGACACTGATGAGGGCCCCTCTCAGTCACCTCTTCTCAAGGCTGAACAAGCCCAGCTCCCTCAGCCTTTGCTCTTTAAGAGTCCCTTAATCACCTTCGYTKYCCTCTCCTGGACCCGCTCCAGGAGCTGCGCGTCTTTCTGCTACTGGGGAGCCCAGAACTGGACACAGCACTCCAGATGTGGAGCGCACGTCTCGTGTGAGCGGCTCAGAACTCCTTCCGCACGGACGACTCCGGCCCCGAGGCCACACCAGTGTTATTTTCCTGGGAGCCCGGCCCCGAGGCCACACCAGGGTTGTTTCCCTTGGGAGCCCGGCCCCGAGCCCGGCCCGGCCCCGCCCGTGCTCCCTCACAGGCTGCAGGTGCCCCTCCGCGCCGGCAGGGGGCGCTGGGGGCGGGCGGAAGCGGCGGCGGGCCCGCGCCCTCCCGGCGCGCCCCGCGTGTCCGCTGGCCTTCCCTCCTCCTCCTCCTTCTCCTCCTCCTCCTCCTCCTCCCGGGCGTCATGGCCGCCTCGAAGCCCGTGGAGGCGCCGGGCGGCGGCACCGCCGGGCTGTCCCGCTGGCAGCTGGCGCTGGTGCTGGGCGCGCCCGTCCTGCTGGGCGCCGGCGCGATCTACCTGTGGGGGCGGCGGGCGGCGCGGCGCGGGAAGGGCGCGGGCGAGCGCAAGACGCCCGAGGGGCGAGCGAGCCCCGGGCTCGGCGGCGAAGGCGGCTCCGGGCAGCCCGACGGGCCCGGACACGAGGAGATGGTGAGCGGGGAGCGGCGCCGCCCGCAGCGGCGACAGGGGCCGGGCTCGCCGCGCGGGGAGCCGGGGCCGGGGTCCCGGAGCAGCGTGGGGATGCCCGGGCTGCGATCTGCGGGCGGCAGGGCCCGACAGGCCTCTGGCCCGGTCCGGAAAGCGGCCGTCAGGGTGCCGGTCCCGACCGAGGAGCAGGCGTCTGATGGGATGGATGGAGCTCGCGTGGTGCTCGACATCCTGGTCGTGCTCTGCATGGCGCGCCCGGCAGGTCACAGAATCACAGACTGGGCAGGGCGGAAAGGCCCACAGTGGGTCACCTGCTCCTACCTGCGGGGTCGGGCAGGGCCATCCCTGAGCACATTGCACAGAATTGTGTCTGGGGGGTCTGGAATATCTCCAGTGAGGGGGACTCCACATCCTCTCTGAGCAACCTGTTCCAGTGCTCGGTCGTTGCACAGTAAAGGAGTTCTTTGTCATGTTCAGGTGGRACTTCTGTGCATCAGTTTCTGACCATTGCCTCTTGTCCCAKTGCTTGGCACCACTGARCAGAGCSCAGACCCGTCYCTCCTGACACATTTCCTYCAGATGCTGAYAGATATTGATAAGATCCTCTCTCAGCCATCTCTTCTCAAGGCTGACCAGGCCATTCTCCTTTAGGTTTTGCTCCTGTGAGMGATGCTTCAGTCCCTTAAATCATGTTTGTCACCYTTGGCTGGACATGYTCSTGGTGCTCCATGTCTCTCTGTGGCYAGCCTGTGTCACCCACAGAGCTCTTAGCTGGGCATTCCAGGCTGTGGTTCTGCCCTYGCCACACAGGGATTGGGAGAAGTTTGTTCCAAGATCAGGCATTGCCAAATGCGTCTTCTCTTCAAGTGGCTGAGCATGGATCTGTGTTGAGGGGGGAACATACCTCTGTCTCTGAGGTCTAGAATAGCTGTGAGGCAGTTTCATCCAGGGAAGTGTTTTGAAAAGGAAATCTGTGATCTGTTGTGTGTGCGATGCTGGATGCAGCAGAGTGGAAAGAAAACACAGTCTAGTCGTTTTAAAATGGAATATGTTCCGTGAAAATACAGAAGCCACACAGTTTATGCAGTGGAGACTTCAAAGTATAGTATTTGCCTGAGTAGGCATGCTCTCAAAACATATATTTATCCTGTTCTAAACTGCTGTTCTGAGAACTTTCAGATAAAATAGTCTGTGCAGAAACTCAAGGACAACATGTAAGATCGGAGTCCAGATGAGATCCATGGTTCTCTTGTATATCTGTATTGGAAAAAATACCTCTAAAATGCACTTTCTGCACATCTGCAGTCCSAGATGTACCTTGCCAGTCACGCACCATCACTGAGGTGAGGTTGCAGTTGACAAGCATGTTCAAAGTAATGGATTTGACAAACTGATTGGCTTTGATGAGAATATCCCATACTGCATTTTCTTCTCCCCTTCTTGTGTATCACCCAAAATGCTTTGAACTGTCAGACAGTTAAAACTTCCCATCTGAAATGATCAGGAGAGAGGAAAAATCACCTCTCGGGGCCTGGAAGAAGTCAGTTTTAACCTTGATGGTTTGAGTGATGAAGATTGACGCACTTGGGCAGGCAGTGGCAGGCGCACATGGGAGTGGTGAGGAAGGTGGCAACTTCCCCAGCTAGTGACTCATAGCTACTCTGGGCATTCCTGAAAGCACAGCAGGCTGTAAAACCTCTGCTGGACCTTGGGGCAGTGACTTGAATGGGGTGATTTGTTCCTTCCTGGGCACCAAACAGTGSTGAACAACTTGTGTACAGAGGACAAATTCAGACTGTTTGCTGTGGCTGCAAGCAGCATCTGGCATTATTTTGGGGAGTGTGCTTGCTGCGTGTGAGCTCTGGTTTACAGGCTGCTCGTGACCTTTGTCTTGCTGCAGTGAYTTCCCTGTTCGTGTGTTCACTCTTGACTGTGTTTCTGAATTCCAGCAATATCCAGAGGTTTGTATTCATTCCGCAGTTGCAGGAAGGAAGCACTTAAAACGTTTAAAACACTTAGCATTTGATTTAAAATATTGTGTGTTGCTCCACAAATTGAATTACCAGAAGGCTCTRTGTATTTAAGTTGAGTGGTATGACCTGATGCAAAGTTTCTTGAARAGTCTCATTGCTAACACTGTAAAGAAATGAGAGATACTGCTTATGAAAGCTGCAGAAGTTACCAGATTTGGTTGATTACATGAGATAATTGTCTAGCTAGTCAAAATGTGGCTGCAAGTTCCCAGGACTGCTTTGTGTGCGTGTGGAGGATTGTCTTCCTGTTAGTCACATCCAAAGCAAGGATGCCATGTAGATTTCATGTTTCCTCTCATCTTTTATWAGTTATGGGTATTAGTGATAAGACCCATGACTGAAAATACAACCACTGCAGATTCTTCACTTGTAAAACTGCCTGCATTTTATCAATCTGCCTTTCTAACGTGATGGGGTATTTTTTGAAACTCAGTTGGATTTCACTGACAAGTCTGCACAGTGAATAAGAGTCAGTAATTCATTTCACAGTTGAAATGCAAGGGGAAAATCTTCTGGTAAACACCTAGGTCAATAATGAATCTGCTACCAACAGCTGTGTCAGCTAACTATTCTTTTACTCATAACTGTAACTTAGGACTCAAACTTTTKTGTGCTTTTCATTAAATCAGCCCCTTTATCCATTTGATGTTCTGATCACTGTTTCTGGAAACACGAAGTTGAATTTTTTGTCTTTGTTCTTTAAAAATATGTAAGATCCAATATGTTCCCTCTTCTTTATTCAGACTTGTTACTATTTTGCATGCAGTTCAAGCTTTTCTTCTACCTGCAGCAYAGGCCTCACATTTTTTTCCCAGGCTGTGTCTGCACCAGAGGATTCTCCTGACATGMATGCACTGGCCAAGTGTGTGATCTGTGACTGACATTGTGTTGGCAGAAGCCCTTAGCACAGGTGCTATATTGGGAAAAGCTGAACTACTTCTGAGATTCCTTTTCCTGTAAGCACAGCTCCTTAACAGTACAGTAAACTGGCATTATTGGACCAGTTAAGTGATGATGATAGAACTGCGTCTATGGATGGCTCAAGGGTCAAGCCAAATTGCATCTGTTAATGACATGTCGTAGTTTCTTATAATTCAGATGGAATGTGTTTTGGTCACTCAGTAGCAGCTGCTTTTTACGTGCTCTCCTGGTTTGTAGGRAGTATTGCATAACTAAAACACAGTGCTTTGCATATATTGCTTTAGCTGGTGCCCTATTGATTCATATTTTTTAACTTATTCTATGAWAAATTCTTAGCAGGTTTTATACCCTCCTTGTCTTACAGGAGTGAGCACTGGTTAGTCAGTGAGATAATGTGTTGGTTGCTTCAGTATTTTTTTCCCCTGAAGTTGGAATCAATTCCTTTTGCAGCTCTGTGATAGTCCAAATGTTACCCCTTAACTCTATCAGCAGGTTCACAGGGTAACCCTGTGTTTGGTGTGAGAGGAGGTCAGCTGGGTGGCCCTGTGTATTGCAGCAAAGCCACTGGGCTCCACAGCAGTTCCCTGTCTCTGCACACTCTCCTGTGAGCTGGGTACTGTCCTTGAGTGCAGTGGTGGGTGAACGTGACAAACTCCTCGGCCTTTGTGGTGCCACATGTCAGGATCAGCAGCCAGCTAGCGTGGCTTCCTTCCAGTGTCTGTTCTAGCAGCAATTGCTGAGTGCTGCCTCTCTCACTGCCCTGACATTAGATCAGGATATGAATAAATGGAACCCCTGAGTCTAGAGACACTCACCTTGGTACTTACTCTAAATTGATCTCAGCAAATCAACTAAAACGTCATTTCTATTGTGCTCTGCACCTGTTGCTTAACAAATCTTACTGTCAACCTACTGTTAGTCTTCTGTTTTGTGCTAGCTGTAGTGGACAGGTGTAGAAAACCCCTAAATGTGTGTATAATAGCAGTAAAACAATTGTTAGAGTCTTGCCTTATTCATGGAAGGTGTGGATGGCAAATTCATTTAACAGGAAGGTGACTGGCTGAGAACATTGTGAATTTGTCCTGTAAACTTTGTTTCRTTTTTTCTGAGTATAATACATCCTTGCTTGTGCTTTGAATTTGCTTCTAAAGCTCGTGTACTTCTCGTAGTGGTTTTAGTGCTAAAGAGACTTTTAAAACCATCTATATTCAGTTAATGCCCGTGTTTGAAAAAAGACTTGAGATGAACCTTAATTAAAAAAAAAAAGAGTGGAAAGATAGATACTCAGAAAAGGATTTTTTTTCCTGGCACCTCATCTCATTAAGAGGGTTCTCTCACTTGGAAAGGACAAAAAAGAGGTCTAGACCAARGCTTTATTTTTTTGCAGGTTGAATTAAGATGGCTGAAATGCCCTCCATGCARTCTGCCRGACAAGGGCTCATGCAAATCGTTTTCAACCARAAGAAAAYGCTGAAACTCTGCTTGTGCTTCTGTTGTGAATCACTGTCATCATTAGCTGGCAGGAAATTTCTTGTTCTGCTTTGAATAACAGTCCCCTTAGATATATAGGGTTCTGAACTGCTAGTTGAACAATATTGCCATTGCTGGGAATTAATAGGCRTTATTCTTGCAGCTGGCAGTCTGTTGCTGTTAAGTTGCTGTTTGTATAAAGTTTCTGAACATTTTGTGAGGAAAGCGTATTTTCTGAGGCTAAAGCAGAAGTTAAGTAACTTTTGTCAGTGTTGCCTATTCTTTAGTCAGTTRGCAATCTGCTTGTTCAGGTACCTGGATAACTGACAACTCAATTTCACAAGTGTCCTTTGGCTTAAGCTCTGTTCTGAGGCTTGTTAATGAACAGTTGCTGAGAGCAGTCCTAAGTACTGAGATGTTATTTTTTGTGTAGCTGCAAATAATTTCTGWGTTATTTGTTTTGCTGAGCTGTTTTATGAACTTATATTCATTATATTGAGCTGGTTTGGTTGTTGCACAGATTCTTTGACACACTGGAGAGTTTTTCTTGCTCTATATGGACCTTCACCTTGGGGATAAAAAATGTCAATGTACCACACAGGATGGCAATTGGTCAGGTGAAGAGAAGCAGGGAAATTGGAAAATAATGTCTAGAATTACTRCTTTGGCAAGAAAATGGAAGAATGAGGTTTTTGATTACTTGTGCATGAGGTACATGAAATTTATTTGCATWATCAGTTTCTTATGTACACATCTTGTGTATGTCCAGTGTAGCAATTGAGAAGGAATTGTTAAAAATATGCTTTAAAATTTCCTGAGGGTTAAATTTACCAATTGATAAACCTTCAAAAACTGATGTTATGTGAAAAATTAATTTTCATATTCTTATTTGTGCTATCACAAAAAAGTATTGCAGCGTGTAATGTGATGTGAGTTCTTTAATACTTTTTTTTTTAAATAAGCAGCTACCATAAAACCTCCAAACCAACAACAGCAAAAAACCCCAACAAATCAAACAAAAGCATACATTGGATTTGGTGGTGTTTTGGGTGCATGCTGAGGGCTACAGCAGAGCAGTTTGAGTAAGGGTGCAGGKATAAAACATCCCAGAGCAAGCAGTCTAGTTTAAGGCAATATAAATAAACAAGTTGATTTCTTCCTTGCCTTGGGCGCTACCGCTGACTTTATTGCAGGAGAGAATGTTGTGCCTTAAGTTCTGACTCCTTGCCCCCACACTTCTTGACTCATGCCGTGGGTGCAGCAGGGGGTAACCAAGGAGTCAGCAAATGTTGCATGATTCATTTCTGTGTGATTGGTTGTGTGGTSTGTGATCCTGCAAGTGTTACTAAAGTTTACTCACATAACAGAGTTACTGATGTTAATAACTTCGGCRTCATGTCCGTGGTCTCTGAAGTTTTTTGATCACTGCTGTGTGCACTTTGTGGGCTTGGCTGAAGGCTTGATGCTTCCCAAACCCCAGCAGAACACCAGTGAGGGTCCCAGACCTGCAGGTGTCTTGTTTCCAGTTACATTTCCCACGCCTGACACCGTTGCACTCGGGTGTTATCCAGCGGTCCTCATCCCTAGCCTGTGTCTTTGCTCAGGAGCTGTGG
This sequence comes from Alauda arvensis, assembly GCA_902810485.1. Taxonomy (NCBI): domain Eukaryota; kingdom Metazoa; phylum Chordata; class Aves; order Passeriformes; family Alaudidae; genus Alauda; species Alauda arvensis. The sequence continues at coordinate 37,227 of CADDXX010001034.1, read as the reverse complement.
GGCAGGGTYCTCAGCTTGCCCAGGATGGAGCACTGACTGCTCAGCCTGGGGCACATCCTGGGATAGGAGATCCCTGGGATGAGGCAATTGGCAGTATCAGAAAGTAGTAATCCAGCTGCCCTTAGGCGTCATCTCTGCAGTCTTGAATGATTTGCATACTGGGAACACATGTATGAATGTTACTACATGGCCCATAGCATGTGTTTTTCTTTTTTGACCCAAGTTAATAGGAACAGCACTGAATTTTGTAAGAGTATTACACAAAGGCATTTTTAATGTGGTTTGCTCTAGAAATGCACAAGGAAAAATTCAGGCTGACTAGCATGCATTTGCAGCATATGCATAACCCTTCCCTTTGTTAAAAGAAAAGCATTGTTGTATTTGAAGGTAAATTTAGGACCTACTCCAAATAAATTTAACCTTTTGAGACTTTGGTTAACTTTTAAGGAAACAACTTATCAGATGCACAGTTACTTTTCTCTCAGTAAAAATAGTTGCACTCTCATTTTGGCTAGAATTCCATTGGGCTACACACCAGCGTACGGGGTGAAGTTAATAATCTTTTATCAAATTAAATTTGAAGCTTTACAATAGAAAAATCTGAAAGCCTTGCAGATTGCCTTGTTCTGTGAACAATAAAGATGGTGCAGATTGATTTCCAGTGATTAATGACTTGTGAGGGAAGAGCTTTGCTGGCAGTAAGGATATTTAAGAAATTCTCTCCCTTATATGGCTTCACTTGTAAGTCYCCCCTCAGGAAAATGCCTCTAAGATACTTTTGTTCTATTTGGGTGCTTACTTTTATGTAGGAACTGAGGCTAGTACCCATTAACTGATCCTCTCCTGCCAGGATAGGGATCCAGGCCTTAAAAGACAGGTTGTAGAGCAAGTCCTGGCTTCCCCTCAGGTTTGCAGTTTTAAAATCAATCACTTAGATGCAAAAAATGATCAGGTTGGAATGAAATGAGCAGACATTTAGGGGAATGGACAAATGAAATGYAGAGTTGCTTTCAAATTTGTGTTACGGCTTTCTGGTTGTCTGTATCTGTTCAGTTTGGCCCTGGCAGTGGATAAATGAGTAGAGGAAGCAGAAAAATGGTCAAGAGCAGCAGGGACAATTCCCAACCAATCCTCGATGATCTGAAGTGCAGATGATATGTAGCAAATCCTGCAGCTATTGTTACAGGCACTCCTGCCCCCAGGCTGCAGCCTTTCCCTCCTCAGAAGGGTTGGTAGAATGGCATGTGTGCTCATATTTCTGTTCATTTTGGTCTGGCAGAACTGCCCCAAAGTGTTGTCCATGAAGCAAGACTGTGACAGAGGAGCAGAAATCCAGAAGATCAATRTTAGAATCTTTTGCAGCTCTTATTTCTTGAATGTGGGTCACACCCCGTTGATAGAGAGAGCATTTTTAGATCTGATATCTTACAAACCACAAGATTTGATAACTGATTTGTAAATCCAGGGGTTTCAGGTAGGTAGCAGAGTTAGTTTTGGCAGAAATACAGATCATCAACACGAGGTGCAGAACATAAAGATGCATTTAGCAGGATCTCTRGCCAGTTAGCAAAGYTTCCCATCCTCTGCTAAGAYGGTGATGGTCCAACACTTGWCATTGCATGAAGCAGAAGGTGTGAAGYTGTAGAGGAGGCAGCTATAAAGTTGATTTGCCTACTGCATAAAAGGCAAACCAGCTTTATTTTCCTTACAGGTTTTATTTGTCTTGCTCAGTGGGTTTTTCCACAAAGTGTTTTCCATATTTAATTCATGGTCTGAGAGTCAMCTCTGGTCTTATAGGCTGTATGTATTTCAGAAGGAAACTCTTCTGTATGAATTGCTTTGAGGGCTTTGTTGTCTTTGCACATTTAGCCTTTGGAGAAACAACTTACCTCATTGGTTCTTCTAATCACCAGCCCTGTGAAAAATTACAATCTGTTTAACTTTCTAAAGAGAAATCACTGCATCATTTATCACCATTGTAGTGAATCTTGTGAAAAGATTGTCTCCTATCTGATACACTTGCAAAAGAAAATTCTGGTGTGTTTCCAGGAATTGAAATCAGTGAGATTTTTCAGAAGTTTGGACTACRGCTTACAACTCAGGTCCATTTTTATGTCTTTGAAGATGAGCAGTAACGTGCATAGTATATTAGCTGTGGTGCCTTTTTAATTTGAGCTGACCTCTCACTTTCTTTTTCAGAGTCCTCTTGGTAGAGCCCAAGCAGCCAAGAACAAAGGAAACAAATACTTCAAAGCAGGAAAATAYGATCCAGCTATTCAGTGTTATACTGAGGCTATCAGCCTGTGTCCTCCTGAGAAAAACCTTGATCTTTCTACCTTCTATCAAAACAGAGCTGCTGCCTATGAACAACTGGTAAGAAATTAATTATGTGTTTATTGTTAAAAGTAGCATTATCAATTTTGGATTTTGTCACTTTCATCCACTGAAAGGTCCCAAGTGATAACATCTGCTGCTTTCACAAGAGACTGTTGCAGCTTTTTTCAGCTCATAATACTTTCCTACATATAAATAAAATTATTTTCTGTTAACTTCACTCAGTTTGTCTTAATGTAATTCTTATGCTTCCTGTTCTTCCAAGGCAAAGTTTTAATTTCTTACTCTCTGGAACAATTTTTTTCTTAATTTTACCTCTCTGTACTTGAATGTTTAACTATGGAAGAAAGGTGAAAGGCTAATATTTTGGAAGGATGCTACTTCAAACTTTAAACAAAAAAAATCATTGAAATCCTAGTAAAGGCCAAGACCTAAATTTTGCACATGGGGAAGTAACATTTACTCGACAGCTGAGTATACTTGGTGTTATTTTAGAAGTCAGCCAGTGTTGCTTATTATGGCATGATGGGTTTGCTTATGAGGTCAAGTTGGTGAGCTCTATAAAGGAGTGGAAAAGTTGGCTTTGTACAGTCTGAAGTATCAAGTGAGAGACTTGATAAATCTGGTGTTAGATTTAGTTCTTCTCCAAGAAGATTCATGCTGTAATGAATCCCAAATGTATGTGGTTCCTCTCTTAGAAAAGTCTGTTTTGATAAATTGAAGTAAATTAAAAAAAAAAAAAAGTTTTAGCACTTTGATAATCTTGTTTGCTTCCATTATRTTTCCATCTTTTTTCTCCTAGTTGTTTTACACCAGTCTTTCAGTCCCAATGTTACCTCCTGCAAGCATCTTTGCATCAGCTTATTGTCTTCTCCCATGGGGTTTGTACACTGGTGTAGTATTTTGCAGGAATTCCATTTCTGTAGTGTGGCTTTGCTGGTGCAGGTGGTTGCAGAGGTGCCCAGGTGTCCCTCCCTGTGGCACTGGCAGAGGCAGAGGCAGGCAGGGAGCAGCCTGAGCCCAGAGCTGGCTGTGGGAAGCACAGGGACCTGAGTGGGGCCCTCTCACTGAGTTGTTTTCCTGCCCACAGCAAAAGTGGACAGAAGTGGCACAAGACTGTACAAAGGCTGTTGAGCTGAACCCTAAATATGTCAAAGCTCTCTTCAGACGTGCGAAGGCCCAYGAGAAGCTGGACAATAAGAAGGAATGTTTAGAAGGTGAGTGGCTCATGCTGTGTGTACTTAAAAGTGGATTTGGCTCTGCTGCTTTGGAGACCTTTGGAGATGGCTGTTTCTGGAAATGTTTTGTTTTCACTTCTGTAGCTATTGTAACACAGAATTATGTGTTTAAAAYCATTCATAGCTTCTGCAAATACATATTCTTCTCTTGTCAGAAGAAACCTTTTCAAATTTCTCAAGCTCTCATCTGCTSACTTCTGAAATGACTGCTGAGAAATTGATGTTACTGTAGCAACTCAAGGTATTCTTTTTCCAGGAAACTCCTTCACTTTAGAGTAGAATTCATCTAAACTTGATGAGGGGTAACCAGCACAACAGTTGTTCTATTTCCATGGAGTAAAGAGACTTTCTTCTCTGTTTGTTTTAGAGAAATTATACTACTGCAGAAATGAGGGTATTTTTGCAGGAAGAGATACAGAATAAAAGTATTGCAGTAATTTAAATGCATTGGACAGATACTAGAGGGAAAACAGCTTCAGTAGCATTTTTTTCTGGTGCACAGCTTATGAAAACCAGAACAGATTCAATTTTTTTTTAAAATATTAATACTTTGTATTCAGCAGAAATTACTGTGTCAAAGCCTTCCAATGCTATTCCTAAACAGAATACATTTTGAACTGTCAGGRAGATGTCACTGAGAAGCCATGGAAATTAAGAACTGCAGGTCAGATGTGTTGTCTCATGGCACTTTTGAGCTACAGTACACTGCTTGAAATTACCCATATAAATTGCATCAAATGAAATCATTTAGGTTAAAAGACAAATTATATTTTCAGCTGTGCTCATTATCAAAGAAGGCAGTGCTTTGGCTGGCAAATCTGACTGTTAAATTAATTTCATTATGTGTAACAGCTAAGAATTAGGTCTGGCAAATTAGAAGGTAAATTAGATGTGGAAATTTCATCTATCTGTTTATCTGCTGGCAGAATGCCTTTATGCCCTTTAAAACCWTAGTGACTAGAAAAGGAACTTTGTTCAGTTAGTGCACTCCTTTGCAACCACTGTGCATCAGCTGCACTTCCAGAGTGCTGTAATAAAATCTAAGCCTTATCTAGCTGCCAGGTGATAAAAGCCCCAAGAAAGATCAAGTGTCCCTGTGACAGTAGGACAGTTTTAAATATAACTGCTTTTTAGTGTTAATAGCAGTAATGTAATGTTAGTGACAGTTATTTTCAGCCTTGATTTCTATTTGATTTTTTGCTTGCAGTTTTTTCAGATCTGAAGCTTTTTTGCCTTTTTTTTTTTTTAAACTACACTGTTTTTGTATAATGCTGCTTTTACATGCCAANTTTTTTTTTTTTTTTTTTTTTTTAACTACACTGTTTTTGTATAATGCTGCTTTTACATGCCAAACACATATGGCCAGTAAAATCCCAGGAAGTAGGGTATGTCCATGTAGTGGAGGAAAGAAAAACTAAAAAAACCTCAAAACCCCAGCCACTACCAGCAGAAGACTCCTTCAGTGATCCTTGGCAGTATAATTTGAGAAGATGTTGGTGCTACAGCTGAGCCTGGAGTGCAGCTGTCTTTGGGCAGAGCCTGTCTGCTGGATTTATGTAACATGTCCTTTCTGGGGGTACTATATTTTCCCAGAGACTCTGATGTGCTTGCTGAGCATGCCAGAGGTGCAGGGAGTTGCTGTAGAAGTGATGGCTTTAATTCTACACTTTACTCTAGCAGTGTAGAATTAGAGAAGTATACCAAAACTCCAGGACAAGACAGTTACTTTTCAAGCATATTCAAACAATTCACTGCTTGAATTTCAAGTCCAGGCTCTGTTCACCTTCACTAATGTTTAAATAAAAACAAAACAGGGAAAACCCATGGTAGCATTGCATTAAGTGGAGGATCCAGAGRAACTGTGTGGTAAGGGTGCATTTCACACTGGGAGGCTTCACTTGGGCAGCAGTGGGTTAACATCTGCAGAGGTTTCTYTGTGTGAATGAAAGCCATGTGATAGGGGCTGGCACTTGGCCAGCAAGGTATTTCTCCTTGCCCCCTTCCAAAGTCACAGAGGTGAGCAGAATAATTTGAGRTAGAATTTAGGCAGATTTCTTAAACTGAGGAGTAAGTGAGATGTGATGGGACTGAATGTGAATTTTAGAAGCAGAAAATCAAGACCAGTCCCAGAAGAGAAGTTGTGTTAGAACTTTTGATGTGAATATTGTATGAATGAACAGAATTACTCTCCTCAAAGTTTCAGAATGGTAAAGCCCCTGATAGAGGTATACATTTTCAGTGTTGATTTTAAGTGTGCTTGTCTCTAGATAAAAACATGAACAGAGAAATTAATTTCTTTTCATTCACTGTAATGAAGTCCTTTTATCCCAGGAAGATCATTTKGGATACAAATATGTGTCTTGAAAAAGACAGTAAATACACCAAGCTGGAGGCTTTTGCCTGAGAACAGGACATTCATTAGTTTGGYAGTGCCTCATTGTACTCAGTGGCACGTTTTATAGTGTACTTAGTGACTATCAGAATTCCTTTAATCTCACTTTTGTGTGTYGTTTCCTAGATGTCACAGCAGTCTGCATTTTAGAAGCCTTCCAAAACCAGCAAAGTATGTTATTAGCTGATAAAGTTCTTAAACTCCTTGGAAAAGAAAAAGCCAAAGAGAAGTACAAGGTAGGACTTGYGATACTGCTGACTAATTGTTATTTCACCTGACCAGTTGTTGAAAAGTCAGTTGTTGGCATTCTGTCAGCTGTTGTAAACAAGTCACTGTCTTCATCTGCTCAAGCATAAGAAGCAACACAAACTGGTTTCTACAAAGCTGTCATTGTAACAAAAATAACAAAGTGTTATTTTCCTTTGGGATCTCTCCAGAGTTTKTGGAACCTCAGCAGGGAAGAGAAATCTAGTGGCTGTTTCCCCTTAATAATGAAACTTGTTATGACATTCAGGAGACACCCTAAGTTGGTGTGCTGCCCTGGATAGGGCTTTTCTGAACTTGCAACTCCACGGAAACTGGGTGTGTTGGAACAGACATCTATGCATGAATGTTTGGAAACTGCAGAAGAGGGAACTGTGGAAGCATAGGGGTAGCCAGGAGCAGTCATTTGAAGTGGCTGAAGGTTCACAAAAGGGTTGGGACAGCTATTAACATGTTCTTGGTTGTTATTAAAGCATTCTTCCTTGCATTCTGAAGGTGGTTGAAGTACTGAAATGCCTTGTTGATTTTGAGTTGCTGAATTTYTTTCCTACGGAAATTCACTAAATATAACAAATGTAACAACAGAAGTGTTATGAGTGTGGTGGACGTACATAGGAGTGCTTCAGAAGAGTGCATTCAATGTTTTCCTGCAGGAGAGGCTGAATTGTAATTCTTGTGTGCTGTTTATTTTAAACAAGAAATATTTTTTGGCTGCAGAAAAAGTTCATTACCTGAGAGGTGTTACTTCTGGGACTTTAAGTAAAATGTGTGGTATTTGGGCCAARTTCCRCACAGAACTAGGGTATTRMCTCATTGTAACAATGGCAGCAGCTTCTCTTGGACAAGCTGGAGAAGAGAAAACTGGCATTCAGAATCTGCTTGAATTTAGGCTCATGCTTAAATCACCAGCTTGCATTTTTCAACCAGTTTATGTGCAGACCCAATGCTTTAGTACATCTACCCAATGTCTTSTGATATCCTAAGAGTCCTTATTTCTAGCCACATATGTGGAAAGATACCATCTCCCTCCTCCCCAAATATCACCACTTTGTTTTCACTGGTGATGGGTATTGCATTGTGATCTGAAGCTTAAAGAATCCCCAGACATGAAAATGGCAAATCCAAAACATCAGGCTGTCAGATGACATAGTGAAAGTCATACATTGGTTGTTCCATCAGTTTTTTTTAACAGTCATGTTTGTTATCCATTTCCATCTTTACCATCTGATGTTACCACCTAATGACTTGGAATTCCCTTTCTCTGTTTCAGAATCGGGAGCCTCTGATGCCCTCACCTCAGTTCATTAAATCCTACTTCAGTTCTTTCACAGATGATATCATTTCCCAACCTTTGCTTAAGGGTGAGAAATCAGATGAAGATAAGGACAAGGAGGGAGAGGCTTCTGAAGTMAAAGAAAAGTGAGTGTACAGAGCAGTTGGGAATTGTTTGGTACTGGAATTAAGTTTTCAGTGATTTGGACATTCCTCTCAGTGTAAGGTGCTGCTGTTTGTGTAGTACTTGGCATGGAGATTCCTCTGATATAAATKATAGCAGTATTCCAAGTGAAACCTTAGTGAAAGCTGACTGGTTTGTTCCAAACTTGCACTAAGCAGAGGRAGGACAACGAGACTGAGAAAATATGATGAATATTTACTGCAGTATCACAGTAAATCTTAGGAGATGGGAGAACTGGAGAGGGCTGAATGATGCTTTGGGGGAAAGGAATATTTTATACTGAAGGAGCATTTCCAAGGAAGAGAGCAAGTTTGCCTTTGGACTGGCAGGGAGACAATGAGCTAGGAAAAAGGGATTTTTAAATTAAAACATGTATTTACAGCTGAGGCTGAAAAAGGGTGTTTTATTTTTCTGGAGTCAAATTGCCCATAAATGAAAAGTTGTTCTGGTATTGAAAAACTTGGTTTTGTGGTTTTGTTTTGTATTTTTTTTAGTGGAGCCTGACCACATAAATGGTTCTTTAATTTACTATGCTACTTTCCAGATTGTTTTCAGAAGGTAGCAGTGCTGTCAGTTTGGAAACCATTGCAAACAGTGTTATGATTTTTTTTAAAGTGAGAGAGAATGTCCTGATCTGCAGGCAGGTTCACTGAATCCAGGATACAGCTGAGAACAAGGCAGTGCTGTAATTTTTTGCTATTAAATAATTTCTTCCACATACAAGCTGCACATTGCTRGGTTTAATATTTCACATTCCTGTCCATGAATTCTACCCTCTTGTTTTAAACCAGAGATTATTCATGTGAAAAAAAACCTCAAGGGRCAAATGAAGCTCACACTCAAAATATTTAAAACATTTTTCTTCTTTATTTCCAGTGTAATTTGGCCAGTTTTTTGTGCAAATTGTTTTCCATCTATGATGGCTCCATCCAGGAATGGATATTCCAATRGGATTATGCTRGTGTTATAAAAGTATAGCACAAGTYAGTATTTGTAATGATCTGGTGAAACATCTGAATGGAAATTGCAGTGTTCAGTGAATGCATGTATATATACAACTGTTCTTACATCATTTACAGCTCTGGCTATTTGAGAGCCAAACAATATATGGAAGAAGAGAACTATGACAAAATTATCAGTGAATGCACAAAAGAAATTGAAGCAAAGGGAAAATACATGGCAGAAGCTTTGCTTCTGCGAGCTACTTTCTACTTACTTATTGGCAATGCCAGTGCTGCCAAACCAGACCTAGATCAGGTCATCAGCATGGAAGATGCAAATGTGAAGGTAAGAATCTGTCACAGCTGGATTGTAGTTGGGATTGAGAAGTTAGATAATAAACTTGCAATATACTTCAAGAAGTTGTTTGTCCAAATTTTCAGATGTATTAATGGGAATATTCTGGTTTATGTACTGTTTTGTTACTGACAAATTGTTTTTTTCGAGGGCTTGCTGATTTTTGAGACAGCTGTAGTGAGTAGTGCAAACTAAAGGTGATAAGTAGTGCAAACTAAAAGTGATAAGTAGCACAAACTAAAGAATGAGGGAAGTTGAATGAACTGGAGGCTTATCCATTCTGGATAAGTGAAAAACCTTAATTGCACTTGCATATTCAGYTGCTTCAGAAAACACTGATGTATTTGTAAACTAGGAATTGAGAAGATTTTGTGGGGGGCTTGGAAATCCACTGAGACAGAAGCRTAGGCTGACATTTTTGAAATTAAGTAAGGGAGCTCATTCATTTAGGATCAATATGAAACTTAATCCTGCTTAGAATAATTGAAATCTGTCAGTGGGAGAAGCTAGTCAGATGAAAAATTCGCTGATTGTAATGAAGCCTTAGAAGTGGAGGAGCAGTGGGTGCTGATGTGTCCCTGACGGTGTTTTGCAGCTGCGAGCCAACGCTCTGATCAAGMGGGGCAGCATGTACATGCAGCAGCAGCAGCCTGTGCTGTCCACACAGGACTTCAACATGGCTGCTGACATTGATCCTCAGAATGCTGATGTCTACCACCATCGAGGACAAGTAAGAACCCCCAGGGATTTGGTGCCAACACTTGRCTGTTTCAGTGTGTACTAAAAGGAAAAACAGTGTAGTTGGAGACACTTCATGCTGTTTGTGGCAGAAAAACATGATCTCTTAACTGGGAACTTCTGTGGGATAAACAGTCTGTTTTGGAGGTTCAGGTCAGGCAGAAGCAGTTTATTTCCATAGCTGTAGGAAAGCCCTTTATCAATATGAACTGAGACTTACAAGTACTGGGGCTTGTGTACATTTACAGCAGATAAAAGCTGCTCTGTGAAGGGATGGCAGAGCATCACCTGCACAGCAGGAAGCTTTGTTACAGCAGAGGAAGTGTGTCCCTCATAACACCTGCAGCCCTGTGGCCTGGACTTGGAGCTCTTCAGCTCATCCATCTCTGCCTTATGACACTGCTGTGTCCTTGACTCATTTCTAGCCCTGGAGAAGCCACAGACCTGTAAGATGAATGGGGCTGGAAGTAAAAGAGGAACACTAGAATATGCAGATAGGCTAAGTCATATTTGTAAGGAAGACTTCCATAGATCAGGGGTTTTTCTCCATGAATTTGTTACATCTCTTTAGTGCTCAGAAATGAAAATGGTGCTGTGTGTTCACTGAATGGAATAAAAGTTTTCTGCAGATGGAAAATTTGTTTTACAGTATCTCCACAGTAAAGTAAGAGAATGATRAAGTGAACTCTRCTCTTGTGGAAGRGYTAGAATRTCAAAACAAAACCAAAAAAACCCCAACCCAACAAAAGAAGTTGAAATACAAGCTGGAAAAGCTGAAATATTTCAGTGTCCAAATAGTCCACAGATACTGGCAACAGAGAGGCAAAACAACTTGAGAAAAYATGGCATAATTTTGGAGACTGGTCATAATGCTGATGCAATGATAGCAACAGCCTAAAATGCAAGCATTCTCAATCCCTCCACAGGGCCATTGCCTGCTTGTGTAGGAAGCCAAAGCTTCACTGGGGGCTTTGATAATACGTGATGACAGTGATTTTTAGTTACGGGTTTTGTAGGTTTCTAGACAGTTCTGCAACTGAGCTGGAGATGATAGGAGTAACTGATGCTAATTGAATTATCATGTAAGTGTCTGAAGCACAGATGAAATAGAAAAATAGGATTTTCTTTCATTCTGGCCAGCTGAAAATCCTGCTTGACCAAATTGAGGAGGCTGTGGAGGACTTTGATGAATGTATCCGGTTGCGACCCAATTCTGCCTTGGCGCAAGCACAGAAATGCTTCGCTCTGGTAGGTGACGTGCTGGGGTTTGTCTGGGTGCCTTTGCTTTAAACTCTTTAACTCTTTAACACTGTGCTTCTCTGCTTTATTCCAATTTAACAGGAAAGTAGGGCAACATACATCTCTTTTATAATAAGGTCTTTTAATAACAAGGTAAAGGAATAACGCAGCAGTTTCTTCAGCTGGAGTGTTGGTTTGCTGCTTTCCTTCTGAAACACTCATTGTTCAAACAGTAGAACATTTTTTCTGTTCTGTGGGAGAGGAACAAAATTCTTGATTCTAATTGGAGCATATGAAATTGAATTTGATAAAGCTTTACTACAGTGGAAAACGGTCATCATCAAGAAATTGGAAACAAACTATTTCAGACTAGTACAATGACTCAGTGTGCAAGAATCTTGTCAGGACAGCTTTGAATGGTGTGAACAAGGAGGAATGCCAAGTTTGGAATTTCTAAATATTTGAAATAGAGAGAGGCTATCACAATTATCAGGCCTTATGACTTYCTTCTTTCACCCATTTTCCTCTCCCATCCAGACACTTGGACRTGTGGTAGGTTCCCAAAACCAGATTTGGCAGGATGTACAGGCTTGTCACCTTGTGGAACTTAGCACAAAGTCATACAATGGCCTGGGCTGGAAGGGACCTTCAAGATCATCTCATTCCAACTCCCCTGTCATGAACAGGGACACCTTCCTCTAGACCAGGCTGCTCAGAGTCCCATGCAACCTGACCTTGAACACTGCCAYAGATGAGGCATCCACAGCTTCCCTGGGCACTGTTCCATTGTCTCACCACCTTTACTCACCACCTTAGTAAATAATTTTTTTCTAATATCCCATCTAAACTCACTGTCTTTGAATTTGGATCCATTCCGCCTTGTCCTGTCACTACATGCTGTTGCAAAAAATCCCTCTCCATCTTTCTCATGGCKCCCTTCAGATACATGAAGGCCACAATTAGATCACCCCAAAGCCTTCTCTTCCCCAGGCTGAACAATYCCARTTCTCTCAGCTTATRYAAAATAATTTTGAATTATRATGATRCAGGCAACTCTTTGGGAGGTGGGTAGAGGYCTGATCAGCCTTTCTTTAGACTGGTGGTGGTGTAATTTTTTTCTGTAATTCTTTTTCCTTGGAATAGTATCGCCAGGCTTACACAGGAAGTAATGCTTTGACTGTGCAAGCAGCCATGAAAGGCTTTGAAGATGTCATAAAAAAATTTCCAAGGTGTGCCGAGGGCTATGCACTCTATGCTCAGGTATGTTTTTCTCTCTCTTAAAGAAAATGCTGCWTTCTCTTGTACTTGTTATCCTGGACATAACATCTTCTGTGAAGAAGAACAGATGAAGATTTTTGACACTAAGTTCTGAGATAAGAGAGGCTGCCTGGAATAAGCTACTTGCATTTATGGTTATGGGTGTTCTGGGGCAGAGGAAATACAGGGGGAATTGGTGGAGCAGGATATAAGTAATGAGAGTTGAGGGTGGTTATTAGGAGACAGAGGTTATTTCTGCATGATTCCCTCCTTCCTGCATGTGTGTGGCATTTCAGCTGATGAACGTCAGGGATTCTCTGGGTAATTTGAGAGTCAGATGTGTGGAACTAGGGTGACATTTTTGTTCTGCTATCAGTGGCATGTAGTGGTTTAGAACAGCTGCTTGGAGTACACTTGTAAGAGACTGTAATKTCTTTTCTAAGAACATACTGCTGGTTTTAGTAGGAAGCATGAGACATTGTGATTTTAAGTAGGTTGGCAATAAATACGCATTTCCTTCTGAAAGAAGTATATTTGAAAGAGCTGAAGCTTGCAGGTACAGACTTTTAGAGTGGTATTTATTTACAGCACACAGCATGTTGCTTTTGGATCTCCCATTACAGGTGATAGTATGGTCAGTATGTTGTGTACTTAAAGCACAGAAGCTTTCCAAAAAGCCTCAGATTTGAAACTGAACTCCGGTAACTGATGTGCCTGGCCTKCTCTACCATAAATGAACACATCCAGTCTCACACTGTCAATACAGTTTTAATTAGAATTASCAGATTGCAGAGTGCACGCTTTGGTTGCTTATTGACAAACAGATTTGTTTCTCTTTTGATTCAGGCACTAACTGATCAACAGCAGTTTGGCAAGGCTGATGAAATGTATGATAAATGCATTGACCTTGAGCCAGACAATGCCACTACATATGTTCATAAAGGGTATGTATTGAATTTGCAGTCCTTTTGGTCAGGAGCAGTTGGTGTACTTAGATGAATCAACCTGAATTTAATGTTTATATTTAGAAGTTTAGCCAGGAAAAATAACTTTGTGRAAACATCTTWGTRCTCTTAAATSTATTTCTGTATTTTGTCTTGACTAARCTGCAAATAAGTTTCAGGAAAGTTTAATCAGTGTTCATTGCTAACTGAGTATCTGCTTGAAGTATATCTGACTTTTCCTTTAACCCTATTAGTTTCAGCTTAGTGTTGAAGTTTTTTCTTCTATAAAACAAAATGTACCAAATCCTCTTGGGGAAAATTGTKTTTAGAGTCATTAAAGTGTGTGTAAAGTGTGTATGTCCATAAGTAAAGTGGCTTATTGAAAGTGACTTTCATACAGGTGTTTTTAAAAGTTGTGAAGTTACTAAGCTACTGTGTACCTGCATTAGAAATCAAATATATTATACATTTGGGATGGCTTTGCTTACCATAATGAGGGTTTTGGGAGGAGTATATGAATGTTTGAAATTGTCTCTCTCTTGTAGTTTACTTCAGCTCCAGTGGAAGCAAGATTTAGACAAAGGATTAGAACTCATAAGCAAGGCCATTGAAATTGATAACAAATGTGATTTTGCATATGAGACCATGGGAACGATTGAAGTGCAAAGGTAATGCTGAACTGCAGTGTTGAGAGTTCTTAGTTACTCCTGARGTTGTTTAAATTTTCTCATGGATCCTAAGTCTTGAGATCTTCTCCCTGGTGTCCTGTAAGGCCAGTTCTTACCCAAAGTCCTGATTTGTGTCCTGTAACTCTTAGATAAAGCCATTCTCTGTGGCATAATTGTGATTTATGATCTGACAACTTCTTATGACCAATTTCATACTTAATGGACAACGTGCAGATGAGTCCGTGTRTGTTTAAATAYATCCCTTGTGCATTTAAAGTGACTTCCTTAATCATTACCTGGCTTTGTGTGTATCTGATGTTGTCCTTGGACATTAGACCGTCTGTACTGAGTATCCTGTGCTGTTTTCTCCTGCAGCCAACAGGATTCCAGTTTACAGTTCTTGGGGGAAAGAGGAATGCACTGCTCTGTGACATTGTATTGCAGCTGTGCAAAGGTTTGGGGTGTAGCTGACAGTACAGTCTTTTTAATATGTTTAGTCCTCTGAAGGAAAGACAATTAAACTATTGCCATRAGAAATTTGGCAAGCATTTCCCTATTTAAATAATGTGCTTCTGTCTGTGCTAGTTTTCCTCTTTCACATACTTTCAAGGGAGATGGGGCTTCATTCAGTTGCCCAGCATTATCTTTGTAGTGAACTTGGTGTCCTGTGGATAGCATTTTATCCTGCACCACCACCCATGGGGGCTCTCTAGAGGAAGGCTGTTTAACAGCTGTCCCAGCTGCTRTGGCTTGCTAACAGCTTCTCTGAGTTTGCTCAGCATTACATTGAGTTCTTGTGGTGATTCCTCCCAAAGTCCTCTTAAGTATTAAAGGTGCAGAGTGTAAGTCCWGAAAGATAAAAGATGTTTCAGAGATGACAAGATTGCTTTGGCAGTCTTAACTGGGCTAAACTTTTGTTTGTTTCAGAGGTAATCTGGATAAAGCCATTGAAATGTTCCACAAAGCTATCAACCTGGCCAAATCAGAAATGGAGATGGCCCACCTCTACTCACTCTGTGATGCTGCCTATGCCCAGACAGAAGTTGCAAAGAAGTATGGATTGAAACCACCAACACTGTAAAGAAATGAGGTGGAAATGACCTTCCAAAGTGAAGTTGCCCACTTCAGCCAGCCCTAGAGACGCTGTTGCAGACCATGCTGAATGGTGGAACTTAGTTTTTTCCCGTTCGTGGTGTTGTCATTTGCTACATCTGTTAAATGTTTAGGTGTTGTGGGAGTGGTTGTTCAAGGAAGTATGCAGTGCTGCATCTTGTTCCTTCTGCAGCAAGAACCTTAGAGTGTTTTAAGGGAAATAAAGTTGCAGGGGAACCAAAGGAACATATTTTGGCCATGCAAATAAAAACTTCACACTGGTTCATTTTGGGTGATTATGTTGTGGGCGATTTTTGCTTTATCAAATAATATTACAGCATATGGGTGTTTTTCCTGTTGATTTTAAAGGTAATACTAGTCAGTGCTGTAAAATAGGTTTCTTTTTATATCCAAGTAATTCTTGAGGGTTGATTTTAATTTCACAAAAATTAATTTTCAAACTTTAATAATAGAGGGTTTTTTAAGTCCATAGATGTGGAGAGGATCCCTGTAAATATATGCAAGCATGCACAATCTTCCCTTAAATCCCCTTCCACCCTTTGCATAACTTACTTAGAAATAGTCCTGTGGCAGCTATCAGGGAATTAATTTGATAGTCCTTATTCTCACCCCAGAAAGCCCTAGARTACTGCATAGGAGAGCTAGGAAAAAGGTTGGCTGGAGAAGGAGGTCAGGTAACACTGCTTCATTGTAGACTGGAAGAAAGAATGTATTCCTGTGCAGCAGTCCTTACTTGAATGTCATGGGAAATTGTTCTGGAGGGTTCAGAGGGACTTTCAAGAACAGAAAGCACTGCTGGGAGTCAAGCTCCAAAAGGTAAGGTCATGCTTGCATATAATCTTTGTAATCTCTGATGCTTTTGCATAAATGTAGCAGCTGATAGACTATCTAAATTCTCTTCAGTCTCTAGAGACTGCTGGGTTATGATCTCCTTCTAARAGCCCCTTGGCAGGATTAAGTGAGATAAGGAACAAAGCATAGGCTCAAACTTGCAATGATGGATTTGCAATCTGCACTAATTTCCTTGTTCTGTAGACCCTGTCTTGTCCAAGATTACAAATACTGTAGGAAGGAAGCAATTGTGCTGCAAACAGCAGATGGGCAAATTATGAAATAGTTTTCCTCTTGGTAGRAACTTCACAGAGGGCCCTCTTGCTTTGGATTGGTCTTTCTGGTGTGGAAGTCAGTCAGTCAGTCCATCTTGCCTTTCCCTGGACTGATGTGGCTGGATAAACCTCATGCAAATGATGTAGTTTAATTTATGACACACTAGTTTGGGCTTCTTTCCATCCTGAAATCATAGATTTGTTYGTGGTGAATTGTCTAATGTATTTAACCTTTTAAAGAAATGAATGATGATGTAGTCAAACTGTCTTGGTCTGTAGTTGTGCCACCATACAGCAGCAGCAGCTTGCATTTTCAACTTGACCTTCCTTTCTCCCAGCAACTACAGYTGAGTATTTAAATGGTGGAGAGCAGACATAAAGATTTAACCATTATTTTAGTAGCTACTTAGGTGATCTGAAATCACAGCACTGGTGTAGAATTGAAGATTATGGGAAGGTACTGGCAGCTTCTAGGGGCACTGAACWTAACAAGTGTCAAATGTCTTCTCCAAGTTCCAATCTCTGCATCAATTACCTGAGAACAAAAACATGCCAGGCTGAGAGTMCTGTTCTCCGAAGAGTTTTTATTCGCATGGCCTTATTTACATTGGCATTTTCTCCTCATCACCCCATCTGTACCCCATTCCTAACCCCACCCAATCAATTAAGGGAAAAAAGCATGTGCTGTCAATTACTAGCATTCCAAATCATCACAGACTTTTGCCTGTTCTTCAAATAGTTTGAAACTGCACTGAAAGGATGCATTGTCTGTACTTTTTTTGTAAATGACATATCACCTGTAAACTGAAAAAATAAATACTACCTTCAAGTATCTCTCTCTGACATGTATAAGAACAGGTTTTGATGAAGGTGTTCTCTGCAGTGGTGAGCTCTGTGCTTATGTTCTAAGTTTAGGAAAAACTGATAACTGAACTGKCTCCTTGTCATCTTCTCTCACTTCAACCTTTAAGAAAGAATGAGGAAATGTGGAATCAACAGATCCAATCTCTGCTTGCTTCCATCACCCACAGAAGCATGATCTTGAGAGCTGAAGATTTCAGGGGAAAGGAAAGCTGGGAATCTGAGTAGCTGAGACCCTGTTAACGTGTGTGTGCAGGTGCATCCCTGTGATGAAAGGGACTTCTTGTAAATGGGTGATTCAGTTGAGTTTTATTTTAAGCCAGGTGGGCATGTGAACCTTGAAGTGAAACGAGTATTACTGCTATTAAAAATAAAAAAGATTGAAATTATGTAGGAAGCTAGTACTGAAGGCTTGGATAAAGCCCATGTATCCTAGAGGGATAYTTTGGGAAGTTGCTTCTACRWACAATTGTCTGGCAACTTCATTSTCACCATRTGTGGTCCCTGCTGTWCACAGGGACCRTGCTCTCAGGCACACAGTGTGATTCTTGGGGTGTCYTGCRCAGGGCCAGGAGTTGGACTCTGATCCTGATGGGCCCCTTCCAACTCAGCAGATTCAATGATTCTAAGCTGTGGCTTGAATTCCTAGGATCTAACTGCAGATGCAAAGGGAAGAGGGAATTAGCATACACTGAAGAGCTGTACTGTAACTCTGGTACTATCCCAGAGCAGCTTAGATGCAGCTTTAACCAGCCCAGCAACCCCTAACAATGCCCAATTTCTGCCATTTCTTTAAAAAKAATTTAAATTCTTGCAGGCTGAAATTCTGCAACTGTTACGGGGCTGTTACTGATGAGTTTCCTGTTCTTACAGAATACTGGTGCATATGTGTCATTTGGATACTTAAAAGCACCTGTTTTCCACCTAACACCACCACTAAGGCTGAGTATTGGCTGCTTCAAGTACTACAGCTAAGAAGTGACAGTGTACTTATTTTAGTGAAAGCCTCACAAATTCACAGTCCCATTTGTATCACTTCTGAGTGCAGCACACTGGAGACCCTACTAAATACCCTACTAAAACAAGGTGCTTACAAGTTGTCCTGATAGCCTGAAAAGAACTGAGCTCATGTCAGCTCTTCAGCTGAGTTCACCAAAGTAGCTTGTAATGGATTTTCATCYATCCTCTCCATTTGGGATTCCAGGGAGGAGAATTCAGAACACAGACTCTGGTACCTGTTGCAAACTGCACTTTGCATTTCTCAGATTGAAGTGGTCTGCCCATGAGAGTCCTGCACTACTTTAATYCTCCAAAGGTGGCATTTATTTACTCCTGTGTGTTGAACTAGTGGAGGGAAAGAGTTAAAATAGTTACTATGATTTAGAAGTTGGAGCCCAGCAATAGCCATCRTGGATGTGGGTTGTTGAGTATGTGGGAAGCACTAATCTAATGCAGGAGACTCGGCTCAAATGGTAAATTGTTAATTTTTTAATATTTATTTTTCAACAAATAAACCTTCATTTCACCTTGTGCTCTATGGCTTGTTTCTTAAAAGTTCCAGCAGCATGTATTCCAAAATGCAGTGAAAAGTACAGAGCAGAAATACCTGCTGATACAGAATGCCACTGAGTAGAATGGTGGGATCTGGCTTTTGAGGGAAGGATGTGTCAGGGCTTGGCTGAGCATTTGTTTTTGTTTATAAGACACACACCAAGATCATTGCAGAGAAGCCAAAATGTAACAAGAACTACAAAAACCCCCACCAAACCAGAAAATTGTGGGAAGAGGAGGATTGCTGAACATGAATAAAAGGTAAGATGGTTTTGAAATGTAAGAGTACATGAATATAAGGTAAGATGGTTTAAGAAATGTGGTTAGCTAGAGCAAGACAAAACCTCTCCCTCCCATTTTTGTATTTTGGAATCTCTTAGCCTTATGGCTGTTTTATGCTGCTGGAAAGCTAAAAGTTTGTAAGTGAAGGCTGCTAAGTTGTTTCTTTTTTTTCATGCCAAGGAATAAAAAGCATAATTTGTAAATTATTTTTATATTAAAAGATGTCTTCCTTCCAAAAAAAACCCCAAAACCAAAAGTGCAACACGCTTGGCTGGTTTTCAGTACTGTTAAAGCCATCTTTCACAATCAGTTTGTCTCCAGCAGCACAGTAAGGAATGCTTTCTCTCCAATGGATGGGAGCTGCCCATGGTAGCCATAATGCAAACATCTCTTCTGGGAGACTGGGCAGAAGGACTCGGTGCAACAGGTTTTCCAATCTGACTCCCTTCAGCCTTTCCCAGGCAGCACTCAGCYATTCTATTAAGGAAGCAGTGTGGAGAGCAAAGGTGTGGCAATGTGAATTATTGTGACAACACAGTAACCCATGTCACTTCAGCCATGAACAGGATTTGCCATAAGGAGAATTTAATACACAGATCCAGACAAGACACATGAACCAAAAACTGTTACAGATTCTTCTACAGGAGCAACTCTGACTGACAGCTTCTTGCAGTCCTGAGTAGTGCAGAGCAGAATTTGGCCTGCTTTGCTTAGTGTGTTAAATTTTATGCTTCCCAAGTTGGAAGTAGGCCATTCAAGGACTTAGGTTAAGTCATGTACATCTAAAAAGGACAGAGTGAGAAGAACCATGCTTCTAGATTTTCTGATAATTCACTGAAAAATTCATAATACCAAAGCTGACTTCAGAGGGAATTTCAGAGAACAAGATTTCCATTTCCATGTTCTACAAAACAGCCTTCAGAAGGTAACTAACACATTATGATGCATAAAAATCAATGTTGTGTTGAACTGATTTAATCTCCATCTTTATCCTAGCTGCAAAATACTATGAAACATTTAAGTATGAGAGTAGATATAAAAGTTAAATTTCAATCTTATTAGAATTGCACCAAGTTTTTTGTTATGTGGTTTCTTAACTGGCAGATTTGGCAGTCAATTGTGGGGCAACTACTGAGGAAATCCTTCCAAAAAAGAAGGCAACAGCCACTGTGACAGCTGAACCTTCCCTCTTCACCCAGCTTCACTTTTTCATCTCTACACCATAGAGATCACAACGCTTCTGGCTTAAAATAGGAATTTGTTGGCGTATTTCTGCAAGTTTCTTTAGATCTGCAGGGGAGAAGAAAAGAGTTAAGAGAACAGCAGCCAAAAAAGGAAGCTCCTGMCTTGCTCTGAGGTAAGACAGGGAAAACAGCAGCTTTGATGGAGAATGGGGTGGTAGGGCACTGCAAGTGAGCAGCCAGGGCTGAAGGAAGCCTCAGCTTTGCTCTGTGCTAAGGTGGTACCTTCTTCCTAAGGAAGTGACCTAGAAGGGTACAGCTATAGAGTATTGTATAGAGAACAGTAAAGCCATGTGCTGCTGGTTCTGGCTTTAACCCAGCAAAGRTGGGCAAGGCAGAGGAATGCTGCAGCATCTGTAGTTGCATCTGTGTAAGGCCACAGACTTAAATAACTGTCTCTCCCTTAGTGTCATGACCTSTACTCCAGAAAAAGAGTGGGGAAAAAACCAAAACAATTTCCCCCTTACCTATATCTGTGTATACAACTGTTTCCTCAGCCCCAGCTTTGGCTATGACTTCACCCCTGCAAAATKAAGCACATTTGTTCACAGGATTAACACACTGCTCTCAAGGCWTCTGTCCAGTTGCTGCTGTTTGTACAAAAAGCAGTTCCTACCACTGATGCCTACAGCTGTAATGATAAGGCTGTCCTAAAAATAGCACCATAATCCATAACTCTGGCATGATAGGAATGGCTTCCAGGCTTTATATATGGCACTTTTTATATGTGATATATACATACTTTACATAAGTATCATTCAAAGATGAGGAACTGTGGTAAAAGCCACTGTGAGAACCACTGCCTGCGAGCATGCAACATGCCTCAAGGGGAAAGGAGCAACCATKCTGGCAAAGATGAACACTTTCTCCTTTGAGGATCCTACTGGCTTTTAAGTGTACTTTTACTCTGCATGAGCTACTGAACATCATCATGTCTCCCCCAAGTGTTCTGTCACTGCTTTCATCACATAAGTTAAAAGCTCAAGACACAAAGTTTTTTTTACTGTGCAAACAACTGGAAGAGAACTGTCAGTAGATTTATCTGAAGAAAAGCAACTGCCTGAAGATTTGGTCACTTTTACCTCCTGTGCACCTGCATGACTTCTGCTCAAGTCAGAATCTCTCTTCTCTAGCTGAAGACATTYTTCTTGTTCTTTCTTAGGTCAAAGCAGTGTTGTTCTTTGAGGAAATGAGACAGTTCTGTGTAAGCTGTTTAAGATGCTTTGCTTCTACACAGAGAATTACCATATGCATGGCATATAATGGACTGAACTCCAGGGACAAGGTGACAAGGTTGGCAGTTCAACTAATGCTAAATCCTAGTACTRAGTAGCATCTTTACTACCAAAATGAATACATTCTCAAACTAGTTCTAGTTTACTTCTTGTTTTTTTAGTTTGGCTGTTTTAAATTATGATCTGGAGAATGTAGGCTCAAGYCTCATGTGCTTTTTACCAAGAATTTGCACTTTGAACGGTAGATGGAAAAGTGTGACTGCCAACTAAAATATTTTTAACTAAAAAACTGTGGTGTTTTTCATTTTATTGAACTCACCAAGGATTTACTACAGTGCTGTGTCCCCAGGCAACATAGGATGCTTTTTCATCTCTAGCAGGAGATATAGTAGCTACGTAGACTTGATTATCAACAGCTCTGTGTTCACAGAAAAATGAAGGGAGGGAGGGAAAAAGTGAGAAGAATTGTTTTTAATAATGCCATTTAATTAAGCAGAAGAGAAAGAATCCCTTCTGAATKACACTCTACATATCCTCTAAATGACTAGCCCAAACTGTGAATGATACAAAGGTCAGAGAAAGAAGAGCCTGGAAAGAGAAGTCCCCAGCACCTGGCTCCAGAATTAGTACATAGAATATCATGGAATTCATAGGTTCATTCAGTATGCAGAAAAATYGAAGGATTGAAGCTGACCAAATTAATAAATAATATTGCATTCAGGAATCCCAGAGTCTATTTCTACCTTTAATTAGAGCACTTCCCAAATGGTTATTGGCTCTTCTCTCTAGAATTTGTGTGTGAAGGGTGTTATAAAGCCATGGGAAAGGGTCCTTGAAARAGCATAACAGGGGCAGGCAGGAGTCCAGGCTGAGAACTTCCTGCTTTTCCACTTGACAGTGAAATCATTTTGGTGTCCCATGCAAGGCTTGAGGGATAGTACAGCTGCAATGAGAGAGTGGCCCTGCAGCACCACTTCTGACCCACAAGTGTCATTTGGAACACAAGAAGGTTCAGTTCCATGCACCAAAACTCCTCTAGAACAGGGGGATAAGCTGTTCCTGTGATCTTACCTCCCCCTTTGTAAGAGCTCCCAATGAGCTGGTCCTGTGGTCATGTTAAAAGCCCCTGGATATATCAGCAGCTGGCAACCTTTGTTAAGAGACAATTAGAACCCAAGCATCATTAAGGGGAAGATGATTTACCCTAGAGTGGCCCTTCACACTGAAACCCCAGGTGAGGTTTCTTTCCATACTTCCCAGCCTCTGCCCAAAATAGAACCCAACAGAGCCTGTYCATGCATAACAGGTTACATCAGCCAAGAGCTCTTGTGGGACACCCCCAGCTCCATCACTCCCACCAGCACATGTGGATCAGGAAGTGATGGTTACTTTATGCCCTCAGAAGTCACTCATYTGAGCAAGAGCCTTGGCCACAGGATGCATTTTGTGTTACTGGGCAGGGATAAGAATGCCCGATCACAGGGATCAAGGAATGCCTGCCCACAGGGATCACCCAGCATGTACCACCCAGAAGCAGCCCTGCCTAGCCCTGGCAGTAGGGCTGCCCATGGTCCCTGAGGTGACTCAGCCTCACCTTTCTGGCCGTAGATTTGAGCCATCTCAGCAAATCTCATATCATAGCAGATGCCCAGGCCCACTTTGCAGTATGCTGTCCTCAAAACACAAGAGACAGCAGTCATATCACCAGCACAAGACACAAAACAATCACAAGAATGCCTGTAGCCATCCTGCCAACTGTTATTTTACATGGCTGACAGCAACAAGAGGAGCTATATTTAAATGTGTGTCCAACAAGCACTGGCTATTGGTGGGGGAGAATTCATGCTTCATGATGACAGAGAGACTGTGAGAAGCAGTCTTATCTACTCTTTAAGAACAGCCATTTCCAAGAAATCATGTTGTATCAGATCTTTGTGTAACATACTCTTCTCTCATTTAGCTGCAATTTTTTCAATTATTTTCTTTTCAATAAAGGGAAACACTCCCTGCTTTCCATGGAGTAAAAATACAATTGTATTTTTAGAGTAAAATCTACTTTCTTAGAGCATGCACATTGCAAGGAGGAGAAAGTGACTGTGGCAGACAAGACTCTTTGGAGAGCTCAGTAAACAGACTGTGTCAGTTTTTGAGCAGTATGGGGTGGGGAGGAGTAGGTATTTTGCTTTTTTATCTGAGGTGGTTGATTCAAGAAGGCTGGAACGGGATTCCTGATTTAGTTAATTGTCTCCATTATTGTATCATCCTCAGGTGAAACAATAAACAGTGTAGGCTGTTACATACTTTCTTTTCTAAGCYATGTTTTACAAGAACCATTTTCAAGCTGTAACTGCTATAAAAAAGAGTCACTTCTCTCTAACAAATCAATAGGGTGACATATGCTTCAACCCTTTCTACTCCTCTGTCCTTCTGTAACCACAGTGYCTTTTKAAAAGTTTCAGAAGTGATCCAAACACTTGAAGCAAACTAAAACTATATKTGCCATGGTTATCAAATGCCCAATCTGATAGTCTGAAAACCCAYTGCTGGGAAGGAGGAGGGGGAAGAGAACTCCAGAGTGATTGTAGTGTTACTGCTCTACTGTTAGTAGAGCTCCCTAAAGAGAGGGCTTGTCTTATACTCACGTGTGTCAAACATGGAGAAACTATTCCCTGGACTCAGTGTTTCAGACTCTTTGAACTGTATCTTCCCAGGAACATTAATGTCAAACAAATGAACCTGCAATTATACTGTGATTAATATCAATTACTAACAATTTCTCTGCTTGGTATTTGAGCCTCTTTAAGGCATGTGTTTTCTACTGTTATCTAGACTACTCTTTTGTCACGATCCAAAGTAAACATTGCTTAAGCTTGTTAGATCCCCCAAAGATTATTTAAAKTATTTTCTTCTTTACAGAAATATACATGTCTAAAGTTGCAAATACATGCACAACAGCTAGATGTCTTGACCCAAYGATTTATCTCTAACATTTGAGTCCCATTCCTGTAAAACTTCTCGACAAAATATCTTCACTGAGCCATAAAGTTCCCATGATTTCAGCTATGCAGATGCCCCTGAGGGCCTGCAGCAGCCTTTACCCCTCCCTTGCAATGGAAGGTGTTCTTCCTGACTGGAGCTACCTAACCACAGAGCTGCTTTTATTTTCTTATTTGTTCATACTTAGCACAAGCCTGCACTGATTCCATGAGCAGCTCCTGGGCTTGCAGACTGCTGGGCTGTGACAGATGGAAAGAAACACAGAACGGCACAAGGTAATCTAGTAAGTGATGCTGATGTAGAATCAGCAAACAGAATAAATGAATTTCTGCACCACTGGGGATTTTGCACCACCTTATTTGTTCTAAGTAACCCTGCATTACTTTTTTGGCTTATCCTTGAAAGAAATAAGCTGTTGTTCACTCATGGATTGATCCCTTTGTGCACAGTCCCATGAACAGAAACTGGGGATAAGAATGTACAGAACAGTCCCATGAACAGAAACTGACTCTGGAGTTACAAATGGAAGGCAGTTTTCTAGAAGGCACAAAGCAATGCTGAGGTGAAGATGACTGCAGGCAAACATCTAACACAAATAGAAGTGACAGCTTAACTTGGACTCTGAGTGTCTGCACTAATCATATGTATAGCACAGAGCATGTAAAGAATAGTATTTATCATAACAGAAGGACTAAATCCATCRGGAAGCTGAGGGAAAATTCTGACCCCACTCAAGTGGCACTGTGTATTACACTTAGGCCAGGGTACAGAGATAACTGAGTAGGATCAGATTTTATTCTTTATCATGCTTTCCCCAGCATATGGGGAAAACCAATTACACATGCTAGTATTTTGAAGTGGTGTTTACATGCTCCCCGAATAAGTCACATGAAATTTCATGGGTGAAATTTATTATGGGAAGACTCTACTAATTTATATCACCTTTAAGTACAGATGAAATAGTTTGTGCAACACTTTTTCATAACAGCATTATTCTGCCATCTTACCTTCCTATGCTTTGCCAGCAGAGCACCATCAGGCCCAAAGACAGTGCAYGTATTATAGAGCTTCCCACCATCCTCTTCTGGAATGGATCCTTTGCAAAGGAGAGAACAGAGGTTTCCCTCACTGTATTATTGATGTCATTTTGATTCAATGGCAGCAATAGACATTGCCCATTTTTCCCCCAGWGAGATGTCASTAMGAGTAAACTACCTCCAACAAGATATATGYTGCACTCCTTTGCAACGTCTGACAGCTTTTGTGTTGATTCCCCAGGGATCTTCTCTGCATACTCCTTAAAGTATTGGGTTCCATAGGGAGAATTAAAGCATTCCTGGAATTAGATGGGRAAAAAAAAAGAGAAGCTGAAATCCAGTAACACCACTACAATGAGCTGTACCTAATTTTTCTAATTGCTCCCTAACCATGTTCTCAAACAACCTTTGGTTACAGGAGTGTAGTTTATAGGAGCTCAGTAAGCCAACCAGGAAATGCCAAGAAGGCCAGAGAGACCTGAACAACTGCTGAAAATAGAACAGGTGTGTTTGTGGAGTGCATGCCAAAGAGAACATCAGCTATCACTACCAGGCAAGCTATAAGGCCAGCACATTCACTGCTCTGGGCTTAGCAAGAACACAAAGGATGTTCACATCAGAATGAGGAKCCAAGTTCCACACAGCTCATTTGACAAGTTAAAAGCTCAATAGATCCTCTCAAAGCTATGAAATGCTCATGCTTGTCAACAGCCCAYGACTTCTTAATTTTTAAAAGGATATCTTCAAAAGCATGAATTTCTCAAAATTACTTATTGTTTTGCTAAAACAATCCTTTAAACATTATTCCTCACAACTGAACAGTGTCCTCCACCTTAGGCCCTAGTTAAAGATTTGCCATCCTTCAGAACCAGGCATTAATCTTTACACAGTCAGATGAAYACAGTAGTTGAGATGCCTAARATAGGTGGGCTMGTGGYATRTGAGWTGCCCARGATAGGAGGAACTTTCTCTCTGCTTACACTTGCCAGCTCTGTGAGGACGTGAGACACCCCACCAACACTTCTTTGTCCCCTGAAGGCACACAGCTGGAGGCSACAGATAGGCTATCAGACTGTGGCAGCCACTCCTCTTCTGTGAGAGAGGGACTCCCGGCCCAGACACCTCCATTGTTCCCTCTGTTCAAGTGACAAATGCACCCCCACCCCCGCAAAGAAAAAGGGAGGGAAAAAAAATATCAAGCTGTGACTAGCACAATAAACATTTCTGCTTTATCTGCTCAAGCAAACTTCTTAACAACTGAGGTAGGTTCTACTGAACGGCAATAAGTGAACCCGAGCTGGAAAGGGTTTTTTTCCCCTCTACAGGCACTGGGCCAGCAGGTACCAGCTAAACCATAGCACAATCTGTAGATGGAAGAAGCAGGAGGGGAAGTCTCTGCAGGCTGTCAAAATGAGCTTTCCAGGCTTTTGAAATCTGGGCTGTACTCTCAAGAAGTGAAAGCAAAGCCAGCTGCCTCCATCTTCATATACCCAGTGTGAGTTACTTTTATTTATATAAAGTTACAAAGCAAACAATGAACCCCCAAAGAAACAAAACAGAGGGAAGACAATATTTCATGTCCATGCACTAATGTCAATGTAAAATGTAACTCCCAAAAGTCTGTGAAATGTCTTGCCCACGTTTGACAACTTGTATCCTAAAAGCATAAATCATTGCTGGCAAAGTGAGTATCTCAGCTGAATAAGTCTGGAAAATTCAATGTTTGTACACATGATGAAACCAGTAAACAACAGGTATTCTGTACACAGGGGGCCCAGGCAGAACTGAATGGTCACATTTGCAGCACAAGAACCATGTTAGCACAGAGGAGCTGGGAAGGTTGCTCAATGCTTCCCCCATGACAGCAGGAGAGAAAACATTCTGTGTGTAAAACTGAGACTCAAAGTTCACCCAGAGATGAACTTTGCACTTCTGTGTCAGTTGCTGCAGGTGCAGGAGTGACACAAACACCCCCAGGAAGGGAGGAGAAAAGCTCAAAGCTGTACTGGGAAGCCCACCCTGTTTCAGCACACCCATTGTGTGAAAATTCAGCAAAGTAACCACGGCTGAAGTTCAAAAAATAAGTCAGAAGTGACTGACCATTTTAAGTGGCTATTTATGTTTCCACATATAGAAGGCACAAGAGAAACATGTCTTAATCATAATTAAGCCACAAATGACCTGCTGGAAATGTGTTTTAAGTCTATTTTGTTTCTCCTGTATCTGGAATGCTTGCAGCAAAGAGAGTTACTGTGTACCATCTTTCACCTTCATAACAACATTCTTTAGCTGAAAATTGCTTTTTTCTACACTTCTTCAGCTAAGATTCAAACTACAGTGTAACTTACCTAAATTCGGAAAGTATCAATGATACCATTGCCTAGCATTTAAACCAGAAAAAACTTCACCAGAATCTTACACTACAAGAAAGATCAAGCTGTTTTTTGTTTCCCTTTTCATTCCCCACCTCTTAGTSTGCTGCCAGATACAACCCCTGGGATTTTTTAGTTTTATTTTGAAGCTTCAAACAGCATCTAAGCTGTCCAGGGAGGAAGAGGAACATATATTGCATTAATAACACTAGAAAGAGGTTTAGAAGGGCTTGAAGCAKAAGGTCTAAGTAGATCTTTACTCACAGGTAGAGCCACAAGTTTTGCTCCTTTAGCTGATGCTTCTCTCACCAGTCCACAGGCTCGTTGGAGATTATCAGATTTAACAGCAGACACGTGAAGCTGGATAAGAGCGAGGCGGAAGGCTGATGGCAGAAGAGAAAAMAATTATTCATCAGAATTCCCCCAGGAAACTCTTCCAAATTTGAATTCAGTAATGAGCATTGAAGAAAACGAATGAGTTTATATATAAAGGTATGCACAAAGCACTACCAACTCATTCTGCAGCCTATGTCTGACTCTGGAAACAGTCTCTTAACACAGTGAGAGCACTGAAACCCAGGAGTGCCAACGGGAACCATGCATGGCCTGCACCCTGCAAAGGTCACAGAGCTCCTGTGCCAGCAACACCCAGTCCATGATCTAGGGGAAGGAGCCATGCTACAAAAGGGAGAGCACAGGTCCCCCCAGCCCCTCCTTCCCTGCTGCTGCATGCTGTGGGAGCCCATCTTCTTGTTGCACATGCCGCCTAAAATGTCACTGGCGCCAAAGGACTGGGTAATCCCCAAAACACCAAAAAAAGGAATTGTTTGCTTTTATCCCTCAATTCACACCTAGTCTGGGAAATGGCTATAACACCCAAGAAAGGTTAACGTCTTTCCTGATCATTTCTTAGCAAACAGGTTTCTCGCCAAGTTGCAAGTGTTATCAACAGTTTCCACTCCCACTAAGCAGGATATACATTTGCAGGCTCTCYAAGCAGCCAGGTTTTGTGCACACCCCTTGGACTTCCTTCCATTTCATTAACCTCCAAGTACCCCMGGCTGTAGGGAAACACACCCTGATCAGGTARAACTGTTTCCTTTAAAACWAACAYAAACCAACCAACCAACCAATCCTCTCTGGCTTCATAAAAGAAACTATCCCAGTTTCATAGCACCTCTCCTGTGTGGAAAACTCCCCCATCATACAGTYAAATATCAAAGTTGGAAGCAATACAATTCCAATGGTCAGGGAACATGGAAAAGTTGATTCAAGTGAAGATGAGACTGGGTGAGGAGCAGTCGAGATACATCTTTTTTCCTACTTAATTCTCACTTAAATAGCTAAGCAGCTAACTTCTAGAGATGAAGCAAATGATTAACTGYTCCCTTTGCCACTCTTTGTGTGAGAGACTTTTACTGTTGGCTCTTTTGAGCAAACAAAGTTTATCTGACATTCTGAACAGATGCAACCATAGTTTACAGGTCCAGATCCACTGAGATTATCATACTAGGGATCTGTCAAAAACTTCCCGGTATTTGTGGAATGTGTTTTGAGTTCAGACAAGCTGGCCACCTAAAGATTCACATTTCAGCATAAAAGAAAAGAAAGGGGGGGGGGAAAGCACTAGTAAAAAAGCCCACAATATTAAAAACACCAGGAAACGTAAGTAAGGTAATTAATATTATTTTCCTATATATAAATAAAATATTTTATGCCTCAGGTTTGGAGTCTGATAAGGTGCAAAACTCAAGCTCAGCCACAACAGAACACATGTATTTGTTCCACAGTTTCGTTTACAAACATTCAGGTGTGGAAGCAACAGAAATGCAGAGAAGTGTGCAGCAGTGCTGTAGAGAAACCTCTGCTCCCAGCCTTGACCAGCTGCCTCGAAAGCTTCTTTAAAAGCAATTCTTTAGGAGAAGCCTAAAGCAATGTAGGCCACAACCGGGTAAAAGCGCATCAGAGTGAAATAATGGTTTACATTTGTACCGCTACGTTACAACTCATGCTTGCTTTTTTCGTTTAAAAACACCGGAAGCGAAGCACGCCCGGTTCATTCGCCTTTCTCGATGAGYTGAGCCCTGCAGGGCGAGCGCTGTGCCCCGGTCTGCGCCCAGCGGAGCGCCAGGGCAGCTCCGCCTTCCCCGCACTACCCCGCAGTAGTGCCAGCGCCCAGGGCCGAGGCCGTGCCCGGTCTCACTGGGCCCGGGGACTCCGGGGAGGCGCGGGGCACCCGCGACAGGTGCCGGGATCGCGGGAMGAGAGGGACGGGAAAGGCTCCCACTCACACGCCATGGCTCCGCCGGCCGCCCGCATTCCCGGCACCGCCCGGGCCCGCGGGGGCTGCCGGGACTCGTAGTGCGGCCGGGCCGGGCTCCGTTCGGAACCGCCCTCAGACCGCCCGGGACCGGCCCGGCTGGGCCAGGAGCCGCCTTCTGAGCGGCCAAAGGCCGGCATGAGGCACCCCCGCCCTGCCCGGCCCCTTCAGCGCCGACAGCAGCAGCGGAGCCCCCAAAGCTCCGGCTGTGCCCAGAGCCTTTTGCCCTGCCCTGCGCAACAACCCCTGGCAGCCGTAAGTCTACTGAGGGCTCATCCCAAGGGACCTGGACCAGTTCACAGGTAACTCGCTCACCTGTGACATGCCCGTCTTTCTTTACAAGAACAGCATCTCCCAAGGTACAAACACGTCCCCAGTGCTCCAGATGTRGAGTAGTGTCCAGTTCTGGGCTCCTCAGAACCAGAAAGACAAGGAGCTACTGGAGAGGGTGCAGTGGAGGCTACAAACATGATTCGGGGTCTGGAGCATCTCTATGAGGAGAGCCTGTGGGAGCTGGGCCTGCTTGGTCCAGAGGAGCAAAGACTGAGAGGGGATCTCATAAGTGCATATAAACATCCCAAAGGCATTTGCCAAGAGGGTGGTGCCAGATTAATTTCAGTGGTGTCCAGTGACAGGACAAGGAGCARTGGCCATAAAATAAAACACAAAGCTTCACTTTAACATGAGGAACTTCCTTACATTGAGGATGGCAGAGTACTGACAAGGCTGCCCAGTGAAGTCTCCCTTTCTGGAGACATTCCAAACC
Source organism: Alauda arvensis (assembly GCA_902810485.1). NCBI lineage: Eukaryota > Metazoa > Chordata > Aves > Passeriformes > Alaudidae > Alauda > Alauda arvensis. The sequence continues at coordinate 6,520 of CADDXX010001034.1, read as the reverse complement.
CACCTGGACAAGTTCCTGTGTCACCTGCTCCAGGTGACCCTGCCTCAGCAGGGAACTTGGACTAGATGAGCTCCAGAGGTCCTGTCCAACACTGCCAGCTCTGTGCAACCAACACACTAAGTACCATGCTGCTCTTCCTTGGCTTTAAACACCAAGTGCTACCGTTTACTCATTATACCCAGTATACAAGTTACATAGTACCACCCTTTTCCTTCCCTAAAGGGAAACTTTTTACACATTCAGCAGACTATCCCTATATTGAAAAAGCTTATTTGACAGTACCTGAAGTTTTGAAACTACAGCTGGCATGTAGTTGAAAGGAAAAGATACAATCACAGGTGAGACCCATGTGTTAGGGCTAACAGGAAAAGGCAATTTTAAAAATTGCAACTCTGCAATCAACAGTATTTTTGGTGGGTAATACACATAAAGTTCTTTACAAATTCTCATACAAATCTGAACCTAAAAGAATTTGTGAGACAAGTGAAGAGCCATCAGTGAGCACAGAAGCACCAACTCTCACTATGACACAAAGGTAAGAGCTTTCCTTTGGCCGGGAAGTTTACTCCAAGACTTACTTTCCTACTGCAGACCTCATTTCTATCACTTCTGCATCATAACAACTGTCATCTTACATTCAACAATACAGACAGTGGCGCATGCAGAATAAAACAAGAGCCAAAACATCTCTAGCAAATAAATAAAAATCCTTGAAGCTAAAAGGGACAGGAAGTAGCATACCAACTTTTTTGATTTTTCGTTTCAAAAAATGTCACTGCAGTACTATAATTAGAATGTCTGCTTAGTAATACAAGTTTTATAACAAAAATAGTAACTACAGGTATGTACACTATAAGGCAAAAGTGGCCCTTAGACTGTGGGTAGAGATACACCAGCACCATTGAAATTTATAGTTTTGGCTGAGCTTTTTGAGATTAGAGGTCTGTTGGTAACTTGTACATTGCCTTAAATTTTACAAATAATTAGCCTCAAAATGGCTTGGATTATATATTTCTGCAGAGAAGGGATTTAAGAACTGATTTCCTGTGGCTTTACTTGCTGTAGATCTCACAGGTCTGCTGTATTTGCTGTCCTCCCAGTGAAGCATACACATCAGCCACGTTCCACATTTAATACTGAAATACACCTCTTTAGCAACTGAGCGTAATTTTCACTTTCCCCCCTCCTGACTAGGAGAAAGATGTTGTATCATTATGTCAACATTTTTATAATAAAAATATGATGCTAAGAAGTCTGGAATTTATGCAGAAACCTTTTCTATAACTTGATTACTTGTTAATTCACTTAAACCTTTCTGTGAATGCTCACGCAGAAGTYCTTCATAAAATTAACTCAAATTCTRAAATACTTACACTGAGAAGTCACTGGCAGTGGCTTCCTATGATCCATAATCAGCTTCTTCCATTCCAAACATCAAATTCACTTCCATTTACAAAACACCTTTAGGAAAAACTTTTAATTGATTCACAGAATTTACACAGTATGCAACTAAATGCCTTCTGACAGAACAAGTTATGTTCAAATTGTACTGGTTTATTTACAACTGTAGTTTATAAAGAGTAGCACAAACATCTTTACATGAAAAAATCTTGTTGCTGAAGTAGGCACAGAGTCTAAGACTCTTGAGGATATTTTCAGAAGGGATTAGGAAGAGGAAAATGTAATACAACAGCTGCTGGGCAAAACTATAAATACATGAGCATGGCCCAGGTGCAATTTCATGCAAATATTTTCAACAGTTCAAGTTCTATTGGTGTTTACTCAGATAGTAAGAAGAAAAAAAAAAGTAATTAGTTCCAGAATTAAGGTGCCCTAGCTTGATTCCTAGTAAAATAACTTAGAATAAATGTTTTTTATAAAGGTCAGTTTAACTTATTTTACTTTCTGATGACATACCAAATCATAGGCTTTGATTCAAGCACTCAGAAGATTTCATGCAGCAAAGCTAATCCCCATTACCTTTATTTCACAGTTTTTGGTGATTTCCCATCAGTCTACAAAGATGCTCTGCCTTGTTCATAAGCACATTCCTATACTGAGCTTTGAACAAGAGAACCATTCTTGAACAAATGGAAAGCTTATGATGAACAATCATATAGTTATCATTTCCCAATTATTTACCAATTTAGAAGCTGTTACTCAAAAAATATAAACAAATGCTTGAATCAATGAAGGCAACCTGTTAAGAATACATTTATCACAGGTATACAGCACTGGAATTTCTTTCCTGGTTTTGTGTGCATTCATCTTCTTGCTGAGCACACCTTTGGTCTGCATGTACTCACTTTTGTGCTGAACGGAAGGGTTTGAAACATCTACATTTCTTAGATATTTTGTTTCTGAGGAGCAAGGCAACTTATTTTCAACTGCCATATTCTGTCATGAAACATGCATTTCAATGCACACACTCATCTTTACAAGGGAAACAGCCTTAACCTATGAAATGTAAAATTTTGCATAATTAAAAAAAAAAAAATCACAATCCTGTAGTAAAAACTACAGTTAATTTCAGTACTTAAAAATAAACCTTACCACCAATTCCAGTTATTTAGCCTAGTACCTGGTAAGACTTTAAAAAACCCTTAATTCTACAAAGTGCTTGTATTTTTTCCATTTATCTGCAGCCCAAACTGGACTTGACCATTTTTAATGCAAAACAGTGTTTTTAAGATTTGTATCTGCTGTACTCAAAATGCTAAATTTTTATTTAGTCTTTGATACTACGTGGTAGGCAAAATCAAATTTCTAGACTGTGGGCAATGGAGACATTTTATTTGCAAGGGATAATAATTTAAAAACCATTGTGTTTTCAACTGCTTCTCTGTATCTCAGTCCTTCATTCCTTTAACACACTTAACATGAACACAGCTGCATCTGCTCTTGCAAGGATGAAGATCACTCCCATTAAGGCTGCATTAAAATGAAACAAACTGACCTTTATAATAAACACTTAAAACAAAACAAAATTATAATTAAAAAAAAACAAACAAAAAGTCTGTTCAGAAATGGATAATAATTTACCCTATCTTAAGCCTGCTACTCAGGCACTCCCACCAGCAAACCGAAAAATGCTCTTAAGTTAGTATTCAGTCAGGAAACAGTCAGTTTGTGTCCACATACAGTATCTTGGTTGCTTCTTTTATAAACTGGTCTCTAGGAAGTCTTTAGTTATTAACTCTCCAAGGCATCCAATACTTTCATGATCTGTTGTTTTATGGCTTTGGTAGCATCACCTGCGTTTGGAATCAAATACCTTAAAAAAAATCAGAAAAAGCCATCATTAATTCACTATAAAATTTCTGAATATAAATTTCATAATTCTTTTCATTGTTCCTCTGTCTAAGAGGAAGGGAAGAGGGGAATATATTAAAATGAAAAATACTAAGAAAATAACATTTAATTCCTGATTATACTATGAAACTTTCTCTTTGTGAATATAGAACTGTTGAGGAGTACTTCACAGGCCATACTGGAAAGAAAAATTGACAATGGTTTAAGTCAGGGCATCCAAAATCTCTATAGATACCACTCTCTGACTGAAGCATAGCAGTCCTTGCTTGGCTTTTGTTTTGTGGTATTTTGGTTTTTGTGGTTTTTGTTTAATTCCTGTAGATAGCTCTAGATCAATCTGCTCCAGTCCACAAGGTGGTGATGAAGTAATTCAACAAGCAGTGAAGTTCTCTGCAAAATTTTAATTTATCTTTGTTGACCTACTACAAACCTAAAGAACCAACAGACATGAATGTTCCTAGTTAGGTAGGAAACTCATCTCCCCTCTCTTGTGAAAACAGAGCATCCACTGCACACAGTTCTCTCCAAGGAAGAGGATGAGAAAACACCCAGTTGGTATCAACAACCTTCTTAAAACAGTGCCAAGAAACAGCAGGCTACACCAGTGGAAAAATACACTGCTCCACCTGATCCCTTCCCCCTGTTAAGCATGCAAATACTGAGCATGGCAACATGTAATTTCTAGGACTCATGTTTCAGGGAATCACAGTTTTGAGTTTAGGCTTCTGGACTCCTTGCACAATGCACAGAGAATATTAGTCACATGTCAAAAAAAAAAATTCCACAGAAGAATGACCACATTCTTAAATCCCACTCTTCACAAATCCATATTTTTGCTGCTGAGAACTGTCCACTTCATTTTTATTTAAGACCTATTACAAAAGGAAAATACTTGAACACATCCCATCCCCAACAACTGTAATTGCAGTTTTCCTCTTTTCTGGTCTCATAAACACCCATCATTTTGCTGGTAAATGTTTTTCCTAGTTCATATCTGAATTTTGTATTCCCAAATAAAAACTACTGCTTTTGAACTCAATTCTGGGAATTCCAGTATACCCCTGATTTCCAGTGTGCAGCATCCTGGATATCATTAGCACTTACACCTCTGCTGCTGAGATTGCTTACCTTTCAACTGCCAGAATTTCTATGCCTGAAGTATTGCTATTTCCATACTTAAAGGTGATCAGTTCTGGGTGTTTCTTCTTGGATGTGATTTTGACTACAGAGTTGAGTGCCTGTCGAGACTGGATGTAAGCCAGTCCCTTTCTGGATGGAATCTCCCTCAAACAGTACATATGAGTTGCTGTTACTAGGAGATGACTTGAAGGAAAAGAAAAATATTAATTAATTAATTAATTAAATATCAGCTATTTAGAAAGTTAAATTCCATGAATAAACTATATGGAGGGAGCCAGATACTACAACTACCAAAGCTAAGAAACAGTTTTAATACTTTCATAATACCTAATTAAGAATGCTCTACAGAATACTTCAGATTTTCCTTGAGTGCTACAGCATGGCCATTTCTGAAAACAAGCATGGCATTGCCCCCAGCACTGCTGGTGCACAGAGTGCAAGCACCTCCAGCTCCTCTCTCTCCCTTCAATTTTTCTTATTAACTTGTTCTCCAAAGCAAAGCTTTACATCAGGTTTTATACATTTAAAAAAAAAAATGTTACTATTCTGTAACACTGCAAATACAAGAATGCAAATACAGTAACACTTTGTTCTAGGCTGTTTCCACACTTTTCATTTCCTAGTTCAATATTAAGGATAAGTTAAGTGACCAACACTTTTTTTTAGAATGTATATCAAGATGGATGCTTTTACTGAACTCAGGATTAATTTCAGTACCTGGGAAACATATGTCCATTTTCTTTGACTTCATTACATGGGAAGTTGTACTTCACATCAGGTTTATTTATCCACGTTTGGATGTTGACGACCTCTTTTCGATCATCGTCCGACATCGAGGAGCTATCAATTTCATCTGTTTTGAATGGAGGGGGTAAAACATTAAAAAAAAAAAGAATTTTCACACCCATCAGCCAACTTTTCAATTCACTTAAACACACTGCAGCTACATTGGTTCAGCAAGTGTACCTAACCATACAGAACTATTGAGAGGGAAGAAAGAAAGAGGCATATCTGATATTTCTCTCTCATTTTTCTCTCAACAAACAAGTATTTTTAGGCCAGGGGGTATCTTAGGTTGGTCCAATTTGCCCATTCAGTAAAGTTTCATGGATTTCTTTCACATGGACTTGTCCAGACCTTCCTTAAAGCCATATAAACCTTTTGCATTTAAAGCACCAATATCTTTTGGCAAGCAGTACCAAAACCAAGCCAACTATAGTCCAGGAGAGTCTCTTCTTGTGGCTTCTAGTTTCTTTTACAAGAAGAAATGAACACCTGTTGATTCCTTTCCAGGCCAGGCATTTTTTTTGTGGATCACTTCTCCTCCCTTAAAATGTCTCTTTCACATAACAGAACTCTAACATTCAGCTGAGCCCTTTGTGAAAGGAATATCACATCTTTCCTCACCCTTCTTACTCCTCGCTGAACCTTCTTGTGTTCAAACACTGTTTCTGACATCAAGGGTAGAAGACACACAATATTTAATGTGTGGGTGAATAATGGATTTCTGAGCATTTGTTTTGCTTTGCTGACTGCTAAGGACTGCTTACTTATTATAAACCCACTGCTGCTGGACACAGCCAAATCATTCTACCACCACTGGATCTGAAACTAGAAGTGGTTGGGTTTTTTTTGATGTCTTTCCTGCACTAAATTCATACTGAATTTCATGTGCCATTTTATTACCCAGTCATTCAGATTAGTAAAAGACTCAGTCTGTCTGTACCATCTCAAATAACCTCGGATCATTAGCAAAAATTGTTGTCTTTGGCTTCACATCCTTTTTAAAGGACATTTAAGAACATATTCCAAACCCATATTTCCAGCACAGATGTCTGTGAAACACCCTATATTACTTAGTTGCAAAATACTGCTTTTATGTCTAAAGATTGATTATGTTTACATAGTAATTTTGGTGCTACATTAGAAGAATATAAGCAATCCAGTTATCTAACACAATCAACTGTATTAACTCATACAAACTACTCTCAGAAATAACTCAGGACAGCTCTTTAAAGAGCCTTTTTCAAAGCCAGTTTCCTACACTCTTACTTCAATGCAATTCAGA